>JAVJIF010013442.1:0-186577 GCA_038442645.1 Agave tequilana | reverse complement strand
TTACCTTCCATGTATGCCACAATGTATTGGACCAGCCCAATCTATTTAGATTTTTTAGCATACATTTCTCTTAGTGGCCCACAAATGTAGATCTGGAACAGGGTTGAACTATATATCATTAAACTCCATGGGATAACTGAAAAAAATTTAGCCAAATTGGGGAAAAAGATTACCTTTTGTTTTCCCCTTTTTTGAATTGATGTCAAACACCTCTTTAATTAACTTCTGACTTACCAAAACTTAGTAGGAAAATGACTTTGTCGTACCAGGTTACTGACTGGTGTGGAAGCCCACTTGACTTGGCAGCAGATCAAATGGAGCGCATGATCATCTGTTGATGTAATATGGAGTGGATCGCAATTGCCTTCAATTTAAATAGAAAAAGAAACTACAGTTTTTGGAAAAGAAATAGAAAGAAAAAAATTAGAGTTTGAGAAAAAGACTAAGAATTGGATAAATTTGGGCTTCACACCCCTTGCACACAATCGGGCTGCACACCCCTTATAGCAATTGGACTTCACACACCCCTTTCAAGATCTCAAATCTCAAGAATTTAACTGAAATTTTTCATTCATTCATTCAATACCAATAAGAGAGGTCTTGAGGCTTATTTATAGGCTACAAAAGTTCAATCTCAGAATATAAATGACGTGGTACTAAATTTCAAATAAAAAAATAACTAAATTCAAAATAAACTTAAGCATAATAATAAACTAGCAAATGGAGTGATGTCCTCATCATTTTCCTCGGGGTGAGAAAAAACTCAACCCTGTCGAGTGCGGGCTTCCCACATGAAGCATCTTAATAAGGGTCATGGTGGTGGTCGGAAAATCATCAGTCGTGCATCAAGTCCGAACCAAGATGGTGGAAGTGAGACTGGCTTCTGTGACGGATCAGCTGCAGTCGATAATAGATCTGAGAAGGCACATGCGGCAAAAGAGTCAAACCCACTTACTGAAAATCAAATTGATACTATGATTTCATGAGAAATCCAACTCATCAGTAATAGAAGTAATCTTCCTTGTTACTCTAATGGGATATGTACATCAAGCGTTCAACTGTCTCACAGTTCCGAAGGAGAACCTCTCATAGTGAAGTGTAACCATCACCACATTTTTAACAACAAATTCCTGCAAAATATGTGGATCGGCAGCAATTTGTAATCATCATTGCAAAATTGTTATCTATTTATGGTCTCATCATGCATTTCAAGCAAATACAATGCAACAAACTCACTAGGTAAAATTCCTAAAGATAGGACAAAAAGATATATGATTTTTTCAAGAAGACCAACATCAAATACAGCTAATGGTATAGCATCATTAGGACCAACAAAAATGTGAAAAAAAATCAGGAAATAACTCCAAACATTCACTAAAAGAAGAAGCACTAAGAGTAACTTGATGAAATCATAATAAAATTTCACTGACTCACTAGAAAAAAAGTAAGGAGCCATCACATAAATACAATCTGCACGAGAGAACTCAGATGGTTTACTAGAGATGTACGACGCTAGTATCAACTGTCCCATGCTCAATTTCATTTTCTATCATAGGTATGACAAGTGAATGCCTAGCAATCTGTATGGGCATACTAGACTCCACTAATATGTGCTTAGAATCATTAGTATAAATCCTCTAAAATAATCAGTATCATCAGGTATGAGTGTACTAGACTCAAACTAATGCATCCTGAACGTCAGTAATACTTTTCATGTACACGAGTCTCATCAAGTGTGAGTGTACAAGACTTTACTAAATCATCAACATCAGTAGTAATCTCAAAGGAATGTGGGCATTCTCAACAATCTTTGAATTATCAATGCCATCAATTTGCACATTATCAGTATGTTGACTCTTCGACGGGCACTGTGATAATCATAATATTCAAAATTTTCATGCTTAGAACACTTGATCGAGGGGTACTCGTGAGCATAATGTCCATATCCCTCACACGTAGAACATCACCCTCTGATTTTAAAGGTGAATAGCTCTAAAGCCAAAAAAAATGTCTATTTGATAGACTTCATGACATGTAAGATTAACTCTTTTTTGAAATCAGGTCTCAATCCGTTATAAAAACATAATATTTAGTAGAAAGATGATCTATCTCAAAGCCACGTTCAAATACAAGCTCTTCAAATTTAAGCTTATACTTGATAACAGACAATTCTCCCTCATGTAGAAAACAACTCTTTAAACAAACGGATCTAGAGAGAATAAACCTTCCTTAAGCTTTTTATTCATTTCATCACTCGTCTCAATAGGTCTGGCGTATATTTTTTCTAGTTGTCTTTTTACGGTAGTCCAATAATTGAGAGCTGTAGATTTCAGTTACACGCAGCAAACCGGACTCTACACGCATCAGAAAATTCATACAAATAAAAATGGTAGTCCAAGTGCGCTATCCAATCACAAAATTTTCGAGGGATATACGTACCATAAAAATCGAGAGGCGCTACGCTACTTTTTCGTTGGACTTTATCTCTCCTAATAAACGTCAATCTTGATAATTATACTTTCTAGTGCGACGTTGTGAACTCATGTTTTATGACTCACGCCAATCATAATAGTTATACTTTCTAGCGCAATGTTGTGAATCTGTATTTCGTGGCTCACACCAATCATAATAAGCACACTCTCTAGTGTGATATTGTGAGTTTGTATTTCGTGGCTCAGCAGCATGCTAATCATAATAATTTCATTTCTCTAGTACGATGTTGTATTTCGTGTTTCGTGACGCCACAAAAAGTCGTGCTAAACTCAGACATATGTACAACTTACTTAGGATATAGTGTAATGCAAAAAGAATACAAACAAGCGGATATTTAGGCAAAGTTCCTAGACTTAGACAAATTTAAATACATAAACTAAATGATAAAAATACAATCTTAAAAGGCTTAATCTCTGTATGCAAAGAAATATAATCTCAATAATGATGTAAGAAACCAACAAATAAGATCAATAAACATTAGAATTATGCATAATAAACTACAAATATGTATACCTATATCTGTTCGTATCTCATCTGAGTGCATCCTACAGGGGTGTTTGTAGTCTGCCAATAGGACAGTGTAGTTGAGGTGTGAGCGTTTATGATTTAGTTTAGGTCTGTCATGTTATAGAATATTTGTTATACTATCATATCCCTGTGGTAGGCTAGATGAATTTCAGCGAAATTAAGTTATTGTCACCATTGACAACAACAAAAGCAATAGCTAATTGTATTAAAATGCAAAGAAAAAATAGTGAGCAAAACATTGAATTGGTTTACAGGTCTTAACTTTCTTAAGACTCCCTATGGTGACAATCACAAGGAGCCAAACCTATTGTAGTATATATAGGGCACAAGGTGAGACTTGACAGTGAGAAATATACACAAACGGTGTCATTAAAAATTTTGATGTCGGGCATCCAACTTCAGATGGTTGGTCACCTATGCAAACAAAACAAAAAGAAGCCTTTGAAATGCTTCCTGGTGCATGGGATTATGGTTAGGCAAAGGCAAAGGAAGCAAGCAACAGAACCTGTTCCTCACCGAAGAACTAATAGTGTATCTTCCAAATTTATTACTTGTAAACAATACAAGGCATTAAACTTAAAGCTGTGAACATCTGCTCAGCAGAGACAAAAGTGAAATTGAGTGGGGTCAAATAGGCTTTTCTTTAATGAGTGTTCAGCTATTTGTTCCAGCTAGGGCGAGAATTATTACTCAGTTCCACTACATTGCAATAAAATGCCATTTCATTCAAGAAATGGAAATTAAAATGATATAACCACTCCCAAAATTATTTTCACTCCAATTTACATGAGTTAGAGGAAGTCTTGTCCTTTGATGTAAACCTGACTGTTCAATCTGGATCCTGGAAGATTAGAATAGACCTTACTCAAGTCCTCTTTGATGAATAAGCCTGATTTAAGTAATTCAATCCTAGACGTGTCTGCCTGTTCTATTTTTCTGTTCCCTTTCCCTGCAGTTACTAGGAAAAACCACATGGGGAGCGCGCACAGGAGCTTGGTGGTGTGGGGGGTGATTGTCCAGTCTTGCATAGAAATGAGTTTACTTTTCTACTCTTATTGCTCCTACTCTTGCGTTAGTGTTGATCAGATTTTAGCAAGACCCTGGCAATTAATTTTCTTTTGGATGAAAAATGAAAAATGAATTTAGGGAATGAGCATCATATATGTAGGCATGTATCTTCATTTTCATCCCGATTACGTAAGGCCAACCATAATGATGTAAATAGATAGGCCCAAGTCCAGTACCTTTTCAAGGAATTAGGTCCAAAGGCCCAAGTCCAACACTTTCACCAATGGGAAGGTATCACTTGATCTTGACAGCTATGTTTGATTAGGTTAATTTTGGCGGTGTTTTCTGGGTAGTTAAACTGATATAAAGGAAAACATATATAAAGGAAAACCTATCTTTGTATCTCAACCTTGTGATGGGCCCAAAAACTCGGCTGGCCACATTTTGGCCTATTGTTTAGAGCACTAACTCCCATGGTGTGTCAAACTTACATCTAGAGTTCAATTATTCCTTAGCTAGTTAGAATTTGTATATTTTAGATACCGTAGGGACCCTACGTACTCCTCTCTATTCGGAAAAGGGCATGATATATTATAGCTATTTGGACAAGGAAGCTCTTGGAGTTGTTCTTTGCGGTCACACACAGAAGGTCTCAACAACCCAATCTCTGATACCCTGCAAGACACCACTAACCATGTGAGGATCCTCCGTAAACTAAGGTTACAATTGTCCGCATTCGAGGTTTGTTGGGACTAAGTGGCCACCTCACTAGTCATTACCCTAAAAAGTTAGCACAAATCTTTGCTTATTTAACAAGATGGATGCTTATCAAGGCAAACCCCGATATAAGAAAACCCTAGAATGGTGCCAGATGGGTTACCCTAATTAATACGAAAGGGAGCCTAGATTTTATACTCACTTAGCTTCAAACCTAAGTTGGTAACCTGATTTAACTAATTAGAATATTTGTGCTTGTCTTGGTAACACCGAACATGGAGATCCCGAAACCTATTAAGTTAATCTCACCATCTTCTCTTGATACCTTGCTTTTTCATTGCTCATTCCTTATGAATTTAATTTGTTTGGTCTGCCCACAAGGGAGGGATGACGGTGAGAATTCTGAAGACTCTGTACCAGAAGCAGAGTCACATTTCGATTCTTACTAACTACATTTATAATACCTTGTGTGAGCAAATTATATATATTGCTAGTTAATGTTGTGCAACATTAGTATTCGGTATCAGATTACTGCTAAATAAGACACTCTTAATGAATATGAACCTCATGGAACTCCGTATATTAAAAAAACTGCATGGTCAAATGGACAAATGGATGAAGATTGCCATTTGCATGATGACACAACAGATCTTCGTATCCCAAAACAAATATAAAAAAATTGCATGCCAACACAAATACTTTTTGACTCAAAAATTAATATTCAAGGTTTAGTTTGAAGCAACAGGACACCTCTCACACTATTATTAAAGTTAGCGTAAATAATATACGCATGGGTCAACTTGTGGATATACACCACTTATTGGGGCATGTATTACGCCATCAAACCCCCTACGGTGGCGCCATGCAATTGCCCAAATTGAGCATGGGACGCGATCTATCAGGGCTTGTGGTGATCCAAAGCGGAAAGGGGATTAAGAAAATGAGTTGCTTCCATGACAGCAAACACAGAAGCAATCTCACAAGATTACAGGTAGATTAAAATAAGTAATCCATGCAATGCTACAGTCTTTGTGACAATTATTTTACATGTGTACACAGATGATGTACTAGTAGACTATATATAGTATCCTTGGCCACAATTCATGGATACCTGTTTCACAGTATGGAATTTTAATATTAATCACTTTAGTCTCTTCATCACCCATGCATGACCAGACTAGCTCAGCCCTAGAAACTTCTCTATATTTATTGTTGTTA
This sequence comes from Agave tequilana, assembly GCA_038442645.1. Classification (NCBI taxonomy): domain Eukaryota; kingdom Viridiplantae; phylum Streptophyta; class Magnoliopsida; order Asparagales; family Asparagaceae; genus Agave; species Agave tequilana. The sequence continues at coordinate 180,613 of JAVJIF010013442.1, read as the reverse complement.
ATTATAGGCTTACTTATAGAAACACATCATGATAATGCACTTGTCTCTACTTACTCCCTCTTGGTGTGGTCCCTGTGCATTTGTTTTCTCCATTCAGTTGCAAGTATATTTGAAAGTCAGTCGTCTGTTAGGGTAAAGTTTAAGCAAGTATCACTGCATTGCAAAGTACTCACCAGAGTAATTTCAGTATGAGCACAAGAGTCGAATTTTCTTTAGGTTTTCTACATCCGCTGATTAATCTAAGTTTTTGTTTGTGTTGTTCTTCTATATTTATTACTGAAAGTCTGGATCGAGCCCTTCATTCCATATTGAACCGCGACTAGTATGATCCAGCAAAGTTTGGGTCCAGCTCTGCACCTGAAATATGTACTGGACTAGCTAATCTTCAGATCAAGGTTTAAGGTAATTTGACCACAAACATATATGTAGTTCTTTTCAGTTCAGATTGAATTGACAGAGACTGAGATTCGACTGCTCACTTGTCGCAGTTTTTGTGTTGCATACAATTAAGAAAACATAAATCCATTGCTTGCATATTATCATTATCATTGACTATCATTTTTCTGGATCCATCCTAGCCTAAGTTAGGTTCCCCATTTCCCTAACCCCTTTGCATCATTTCCATCAAAGTTTCTACACAACGTGTTGTCCCATTTTGACGAACACGTTATGCCCATGTAATGCATAATTACAGTCATATTGTGATAAAAGACCAAAGACAAATAAGCAGGTAATAATACATCACAAATCCTACACGTTATTTGTTGCTGATATCAGCAATTGCAACGAGATATGTAGAAAAAATTATTATGCTTTAGGAATAATTGTCGAATTGAACGTACTGAAGTTTCAAAAACGTTTAGAAAAAAATGCACTTTACTTGCATAAAAGAAAAAAACATTAAGTTAGAAAACAACAACAAACTGTTTATTAACAATTCAAATTGTGGTTAGAACTCTCATAACAGCTGTTCTTTTCATTTGAAACCTCATTCCCATAAAGATTAATAATAATAATAATAATAATGTCTTTCTCATCTGTAGCTTAATTGGTATTCTAGAAACTTCCGTACCTTTTTAGCCTACAAATTGATAGCTGATTCTAAGTAAAAATTGCACATAGCCAAATCTTTTTATTGTTTCCTTAACAAGTTAAGCTAAAGGGTTAGGTTATGAGGAGGCAGAACGGTAAAGGACAACAACTTTAGGGTTAATTAGAAGGTCCTCACACTGAGACCAAATATTAATTAAACTTAGATTAAGGTTGGAGATTAAAATAATATTTGACTAACATGTTTTTAGATGGAGGTTGATGAGACAACCATGCAATTTTTTCTACACTTTTGAAATAGTACCCTTCTCCTAAACTTTCCCTGAAAATGATAATATTTTAATTAGCTCGGATGTGGCTTTTGTGTTTGATTATTGTTTGCTTAGATTATGATCTTGCCGTAGTGATAGTCTTGAGCGAGAGGTTCACGTCAAAGTTAGTAGGGGGCTTGTCGTAGAGAAGTGGACGGGCGGGGGCACGCGTCAGTAGCATGACGGGAAGCGCCGGGGCGGGCCTTGTGGGGCCCACTGCGGTGTCACATACTCAAGGGGGAGGCCACGTCACACAATGTTTTGTGTTGCTCACGTCAGCTGGTGTAAATATGTCACGAGACTATTTTTGGATAACTTCTTCGATTAATGTCATTAAATTTTGCGGCTATGGAGCTTAGCAGCGAAAATGTTTTTTTGCTCACACGCGTTTTTTCGTCACAACCGTCACCGTGCCAATCTGGGCTGTTGATTCTGCTCTGAGTGGGACCCAGTGGCTCCACCCGGCTGAATGGCTCTGATGCCGCGGCGGCGCCTGTGAACGAGAGACCGCGGTGAGCAAAATGGCACTACTTAACAGCTAAGGTAGATATAGCTAATGGGTGACTTAATTTAGTCTCTTCAATTTTATTTCTTTTCCTTTTCCTTTTGTTTTCTAAGTGAAAGTATAGTTTTATGTTTTTTTTTTTCATGTGAAAAATAACAGTAAATAAATATGGACTGAAAAGCATGATGTTCCCCCATGGGTGAGACATATGTGACTAGGTGAGTAGGCTGGCCATTAACCGCAGGCTTCTTTTAAAAAAAAAAAAATTTACTGAAGGCATGCATTTAATATTGTTTATGCGCATAGTGCGTAATAGAACATACAATAATGAGACAGTATTTTTGCTAATAACTAAATTTTGTTGATTATTAGACATCAACGAGAGAACTTTTGTTGGAGACTGGAAAGCAGGCATTTTAATTTCAAAGGATGCTTGATTTCAAGTACTGTTTGTCTTTTGAAAGTGATGACCCATTTCAAAGAGTTGATATTTCGTCAATCATTACTTTTCAGAAAGTCTTGATTCCAAGCAATTATCATAGGAGAGACATGTAGAAAGCTATTGGCTAACTTTGTCCTTTAAGACCATGATAGTGTGATGAGATTAAAATTCCTAATTTATCGTTTACCTTACAATGGTTACTTCTAATTATTTGAATTGTGGTTCAAAGCTCGTAGTCCAGGCTTGAACCTCTTGTAACCCAGCCTCATCCTTTTACATCGAGTCAGTCTTGTGTCTCGTGGGATTGGATTACAGGAGATCAGATTACGGCTTTTATATCCCTTTCCCCACAGGGAAAAGAAAAAATAAAGCATTAGTTATATTCATTGTGTATATGAATGTATATACAATTAGTAGGTAGAGTATTATGTCTTCTTAAAGGTACACTTGTCCATTGTGTTCAGAAAGGAAACAATGATGGTGCCCTTTGAGTGCTTAATGCATGAGTCATTTTTAACCAAATCAAGTGGGGATCTTCTTGATTCTATTAGTCTGGGGTGTGCATAGGGCAGTTCGGTCCGGTTTTGATCAAAAAAAAATCAGAACTGAACTGTAAGAACCCGGACAAAATCGAACCGAACTGAAAAATTCGGCTCGGTTTCGATTTCAAATGGGGCAGCAGGCTTCGGCCTGAGGGCTTCGCAACGGACCAGGCAGGGCTTCAGTCAGAGAGATCGAGAGGGAGAGGAAGAGAGATTGTGTCGAAGAGAGACTGAGGGATCGGTTGAGAGAGAGAGAGAGGAGAGAAGGAGAGAGAGAGAGAGAAGAGTTCGGTTTGATTTACTAATTTTCAAATTTTTAGAAATTAATCTGAACCGAACTCCTTCTCAAATTACAGAGAACAATCAGTTCAGTTCGATGGATCAGTTTAACCCATCCAAATACTCACCCCTAAGTATCAGATTGGGTCCCCCTGACCCTGAGTTAAATTTTACCACGCACGGGTTCAATTTCATGTGTCTGAGCCACACAACCATACACTAAGAGGATCAATCACGCATTAACACGTATATTGATCCTCTTATAATATGTTATGTGTGTGACCCCACACATATTATAAGATATTATAAGAGTTTCAATACACGTATCGACGCGTGATTGATCCTCTTATTGTATGTGTATGTCACACACATGAACTGAACCCAGCGCCTTTATACCCCATTAAATATATTTATACATGTGTTGAATTGAGTTAAATTGAATTCATGTTCATGTTCAATGCACGTTGTCCTTCGTTATATATTGTCAACAAAAAACAAAGTTCTAGTATAAGCCCCTGAGAGTTGTATGGTGCCACGTAATCCCAAGCCCGCGGACCCAAACTCTTTGATCCAGGTGAGTACGTACGAGCCCGCAATATTAAGCTGACAGCCACGCAGATTGCAGAGAAGAGCCAAGGTCAAATTCAATCCAGCGTGAAAAGCCTCGCTCGTCTCTTTTTGTGCGCGGGCCCCACACCCTTCCGCCATCGATTTCCACGAGCGTCACAGGGACCGCTACGTGGCACTGTAAGGTCAACGCCAGCTAAATGGGAAAGTGATCCCAGTTGAAGATCTCTCTCTCTCTCTCTCTCTCTCTCTCAAACCCTCTTGAGAGACAGATTTTTTAACATTGGTGTCTTTCGATTAAAACCTAGAGAGAGGGACACGTCGCCCTTGCGATAAACAAAGGACGGCACCGAATCCTTTTGACTTTCCCCTCTTCGGCTTCCCCCTTCTCTCTCTCCCCCCCTCCCCCCTATTTAAACAACTGCTCTCTTCCCTCCCATTCAAACCACGAGTAGTTGGGCCCTAAGAAGTACCTCTCACTTCTTCTATAGCTATCTTCTTCTTCTTCAAGACTGTTTCGACTCGTAGAAACTTGAAACCAGGTCGAAAACTTAAACGGGTTTAGGACGAAATGGGTCGAGCACCGTGTTGCGATAAGAATGGATTGAAGAAAGGTCCATGGACTCCAGAGGAGGATCAGAAGCTCATTGATTACATACAGAAGCATGGGCACGGGAGCTGGCGAACTCTTCCAAAAATGCTGGTAAATTCATGCATGACTAGTACTTAATAGAAAATATGATGTTAGTTTAATTGATTTTTCATTCAGTTCTGATTGAAATTTTTTTGATTAATTTGAACAGGACTTGCAAGGTGTGGGAAGAGCTGCAGGCTGCGGTGGACGAACTATTTGAGGCCTGACATCAAGAGAGGAAGGTTCTCGTTTGAGGAAGAGGAGACAATAATCCAGCTGCACAGTATTTTGGGCAACAAGTGAGTAATTAATTTATTTTTTTCTTAAAGTTGATTTTGAGTCTTTAGGTGATGTGTAATGAGTTCAATAATTACAAGTAGAGAAATAAATAATTTTTTCCCTTTATAAATAATTATGAGTGTTTGAAAATGGTCTCAATGATTGATCTTTTGCTTATCATTGATTCACAGTGGAAAATGACCTTGGTTATTTGAAAAAATCTCAAATCATAAGAGCGTGTAGATTTGTTTTTTGAACATATATGGATTAAAAAAAATGCACCTTTCATTTCATTCTGGAAGCAGTTGTCAAAAATGGAAATTAGAAATTTTCTACAGCTACAAGGGGCCACACATTTTTTTCAATTTAGCTCCATAGTAATATAATCCAATTTTAACCAAAAACAAGATTTTCGTTTGCTAATGGAAATTCTTTCTCCTTCAATCTCAGGTGGTCCGCCATTGCTGCTCGCTTGCCAGGAAGAACCGACAACGAAATCAAGAACTACTGGAACACTCACATCCGGAAAAGGCTTCTTCGCATGGGGATCGACCCTGTAACCCACAGCCCTCGACTCGATCTCCTTGACCTCTCCACACTCCTGAGCAACCCAAACTTATACAACCCTAACGCTCAATACGATGTCTCAAGATTGCTGGGCATCGAACCTCTAGTTAACTCCGAGCTCTTGAGAATCGCCACAAATCTCTATCATCTCAGTGCCAAGACTCCAGCCTTGTGCACCACCAAGGCCTGCAACAGGAGCCCCTGCTCACAAACACAACCAGTTCACAAATGCAACAAGACCCTTTTCAATCCTTCCAAGCTCACCAACTCCCAAATCCAATTCAGGAAGTCCCATCTTGCCCCACAACATCAAGTTCCCAATTCTTCAGTGAGTCCCAGCTCATGATGCAGCCCAATGTGGGCCAGTTCCAACCTGATGCTGATCAAGCTAACCTGTGGCAAGCCAGTGGCATGCACTGTAATTTCTCGGAAAATCTCGTGCATGCTACAACTAGTACTGCTGTTGGTTATGACAATTTGGAGCAATCAGTTCCTCAATATATATTAGACAACACAAACTTCTACTTGCCCAACAACCAGCAGAACTACACTATGACTACCACTTCGGTACTATCGACGCCGGTTTCGAGCCCTGGGACGCAGCTGAACTCATCGTCTACTTACATCAACAGCAGCACCGAAGACGAGCGAGACAGCTACTGCAGTGAGCTTTTCAAGTTCCAAATTCCTGACTTACTGGATGTAAGTGACTTCATGTAATTAAAGGGGGAAATTAGAAGAGAGTTGAGACGTAAGAGGAGAGTGAAGAAATTACCGGATGTAAGTGAGTTCATGTAATTAGAGAGGGAGATTAAAAAAGAGTTGAGTTGTAAGAGGAGAGTGAAGAAAACTCGGGCTGTCGTTGTTGTGAATGTGAATGGGTCATGTGGAGAGGATTCCACACTTGTCATTGTGTTCATACTTTGAATGAATGGGATATATTAGCGTTTTTTTCAGAATATTTTCTTATTTTTCATTATTTTTAAGTTCCAGTTTTTACCAAAAGCTTCTCTATGATTGCTATAAATATTAGTACTAAATTATAGCAAAACAAAAATTGTTAAATTACTGAGAAGAGAGGAATCGAAATGGGGGTCCGTACAGGTGTGTCAGGGTCCCATGATAAGCGAGTTTTATATTCATGATTCTTTATATCAAACAACTTGAGGCCCCAGCTGGGAAAATTTAGCTAATTTTAATTATTAAAAATAATTTGTTTTATTCATTTTATTGGACTTTGATGGTACTGTGTGAATGAGAATATCAAAAAAAAAAAAAAAAAAAAGTTTGTTTATAAGAGGAACCATGCATGATTGCATAGATACATTAGAGAAGAAATGTAAAATGTAACAGTAATTAATCTTCAATATAATTCCTAGTTTGTGAAGTGTTTTATTGTCTTTCCATAGAATTTTAATCCCCACAGTAAATTATTTTCATCTTCGAATTAGGCTGCCACTAGGGCTTTGCAGCTGGCCTAGCCTGTAGGCCATGAAAGAACTATTATTATACTGCTTAACAACATAGCCAACAGGATTCCTCTCTCTTATTGAAAACCAAATGATCAAAACCAACAAAACTCCATAGCAATATAAGGGTATATTGAGAATTATGAAACTTTTTAAAATAAACCCTATTCTTTTGTCTATTGAGATATGAGCGTCATATGGTGTATTTCTCTGTGAATTGTTAGCGAAGCAATTGATTCGGACAATATTGGGCCTGTTTGGTTAAGGGGGGAAGTGAGGAAGTAAGGAAGTGAGGAAGTGATAATAGTTCCCTTTGGAACTTGAGAATTGGTTAGTAAGTTTCTGGTGTTTGGATGTTATTGCGAAGTGTAGTTTGGAAAATGTTATGTTTTTCCGGTGTTTGGATGGTAATGTAGAAGTGGAAGTGGAAAAAGTTGACCACAAAGTTGACCGCAAAATAATATTAAAATAAAAATTAATTAAGAAAAATAAAAAATGGATTGTAATTAGAATGCAAGTGAAATTTACATGATCAAAAAATTAACTGTTTTGCGCTACAACGTATTACAAATGAGATTTACATGACCACAAAATTAACTGTAGCACTCTGGAAGTGAGAAAATGGTTGTGTAAAGAGAGAATAGAAAAGGAAAAGGGGTTTTCTTATTTTCCTTTTCCGGTGTTTGGATAGATAGGGAAGTGGTCAATTATACTTGCCCATTTCCTTACTTCCGCTCACTTCCTTCAAACCAAACACCCCAATTATGTAACCAAGAAGTTAAAGATTTTTCATTAACGTGTATCCTGGCGTAGAGAGAATACAAGAATTATCTATCTTATTCATTTACAAAAAAAAAACTACAATTTATAAATTGTGACCAGAAAGTCATCAAAAAAAAAAAATACCGGGATCCAATTGTTTATGCTCAACTCATGCATGATGCCAAAAATGTCTCCTTAATTTGGTGTGCGGCCGCAATAAATAGACAGCTTCCATTGCCTACAAACATCTACTCTGTTTCACAAGAAAGCGTCGTCCCCCGTTGTCTCATCCTGGCCGTCCAATCGCCCAATCTAATCCAAAATTGGGGACGCGTGGCAGGACAGATGGGCGGATGCCATTTGCTTCACGTGCTCATTGAATACGATCTCCACAGACAGGTTTCGGACTGGAGGGCCCCGCGTGGACGCGTGGAGGCCAGCCAGTGGCTGCTCGTCACGTCTATATGCCCCTCTTTCTCGGATCTCGTCATGGATCTTTCACGGTCAAACCGTCCCTTCAGGGGCTGGACCAACTGCCTGACACGTGGAGCCAATAATGGAGTTGGCTCATGGGAGCCCGCAAGGGGTGGGGCGACGAGTTGACCGGCAATTGTGGTTCGGAGCTTGTCTTGCTAACCAGCAAACTTTGTAACTTGAATTGATGGCTATCTCTTTCCGTTCTGAGGGCGAAAACAACTATCAAATCTTGTTTTTTTTCTCATTTTTTTTTCTATTTAGTTCTCACTAATTTGTGAGCGTTCAACGATAATATTCTGGTATTTGCACGTAGACCTCTTGCAGGTTCTCAAAAACATCTGCATGTTGATCAGTGTCACGACCCGATCCCGCTGATACGGAGACGTTACTGCGACGTATATACGCAGGGCGAAAATGCCCTCACACATATACGCTAGGCATCAGTACATGCAAGAATCAGAGTGCGAAAGCACAGTAATAATATACATTCCAACAGAAAAGTACAATTACATAGTTATCACGTAAAGTGATACAATATTACAGAAATATCACATCACCAGAGAACACAAAAGTGTGATTTACAGAGAGATATACATAACAAAAGCTGAGAAGTCCTCATTAGCAGCAAGAGGGATCTCGAAAGCCAATCAGAAGAAGAGCTGGGAAGAAGATCTAGGTAATGTCCAAGCTTCTGCTGCTGCGCTTTGATCATCACGGAATGATCCGCTACGCTCCACGCTCCAAAATCTGGACATACGGGTTCAGGGTTATCAGATGCAACTCAGCAAGTACAAGAGATGAGGCCAATCGGAATGCATATCAGTCACACGTGTACACGAAAGGTGTATCGTGAATATAAGCACATATGAATATGGAATGAGACAGTAAGTAAAATAAATATAGGGAAACTAGTTATACAAACTCACATTACCGATCCGTGAGATTAGTACATCGAAGGAATAATCCAAATAAGAAAACCCTCATATATATACCCTACACCTCACGTCACTGTAATCTGAGTTAATATAATCTGAATTGCCTCATAATAACAAAATAAGGAAACGGTATGGAAACCCGAAAATAAGCAATCAAGTAATTCACAAAGTAGCACAGGTATTACGTGTAAGTGGTGAGCAGGCTAATGTGTTGTATCACAGGTCTCCCAAGTATAGGTCAAGTTATATCTAGTCAGATATTAGTAGCATGTTATTATTATGTTATTAAGACTCGTCTGATTTGTATATATCGGTACGTGTCCCGTTCCACATACCTCAGCATATAGACCGGAGAGTAAGTTATTGAAAAATGATAAAGATCGACGAATCATGCTTAGAATGGGCCCGTACATGCCCGGGACAACTGTAACGGTCCCGGTTTCTGATAGACAAGATTAGTCTGGTAACTTCTAATTATCCCAAATCTCCATGTTTTATTTCAGAAAAATTCGACAGCATCTCCCCTAAAATTTCACCTTTCTACATGACATAGAACAAGAGTTTCGGCTCCATGGCCTACTTATTCCCATAAGGATTTCGGCCCACACGGCCTACTTATCACGAGGTATAAATATCACATTCCCAAAATATTACATTCACAAAGTAGGTTTCCACAATATGTTTCCAAAATATGTCTTAATGACATGTACATCAAGGATATTTGATCTTCAACACATCATTACTAAACACGATCACTAGTCTTAGTTCTCAAAACATTCCATGTACCATAAGTCCTTAGTCTCAAAATATTACAAAGGACGAGTTACATACAATAGTTGTTCCATAACATATCAAGCTAGAAAGTACTTAAAGGAAAGCATATATATGCAAAGAGTTAACAAAAACAACAAAGTAAGAATGACATGTCGTTTGACCCATAACTAAATTCTCCGAGTTAAAGCAGGCCCTTTCCTTTATCCAGACCTGAAATGGGGGAAAGAAAAAGGAATGAGCTCAACGGCTCAGTGAGTAAACTACACAAGCACTAGGAACTGATAAGATGGACATTCTATCACAAACATACCTTGCGGGGTCCGAGGAGGTCTTACATGAACATAATGACTGCTACCCCTACCATGTGACCCTCTCCTATACACCCCCATATCCTTATACAATTTTTTTTTTTTAGTTAAAAGTCTCAACTACCACACTTTCCTTTATTTACTTAAAAGATTCTTTCCGAGTACATATGAGAGCAAGTTCATCAATTAATTTCCTACACGGATATTCCTACGTACATGCTTTTACCTTGCCAATTCCCTTTTTTAAATAGTATCACATTCAGACAATCACTATATCGTTTATTAATAAGGCACATACATTCATCACTCATAAGCATAAGGTTCAAATTCCCCGTCTTCCCCACCTACCGGCTCCCGCCCGACCCCTTCCTCCTTAGTAATACAAACAAGGATCATATATATAGCATATGGATAAATATACACACACACACACACACACACATAACACATGACCACCGTCTTCCCCTCTCCTACTGGCTCCCGTCCGGCCCTTTCCTCCTTATAATTACGTATACATACACTGAAAGATAACCACCGTCTTTTCCCCTCCTACCGGCTCCCGCCCGGCCCCTTCCTCCAAGCAAACATGCCAAGTATAAGTCACACAATCATCATACTAGTAGGCACATGATATATGATGGATAAAAACTAAACACAATAATTCTTATTAATTACAACACATGCGAACATGTATAAGTCTTATGATTTATAAGGACCCATGCCTTTTCCTTTATAGGGGTTCCACTTTTACTTTCTTCTTACCCATGATTAGTAAGTAAGGATTTCGCATACATTGGGTGTAGAATAATAACCATACATATTTATGCTCTCCACAAGGTTCATATTGGAAGGTACTTAGAAATTAACCACCCTTAGATATGGATTCTGTGTATGTTACCATGGAAGATTATGTAGATCGAATTATCACTAGCATATAACATATGAATCTTTTAACACAACCGTCTAAGAAAGAAAAAGGAAAGGGCATGATGCTAATCCATGATGGCTAGCTTATTCTAATACTACGTGACATCATCCCCAAATTTTCCCTCAATCCTTCATATCTTTCTTACATTAAGCACTTGAATTTAATTCATGTCTACAAGAAAACTAGTGAGTGTAGTAGTCTACTCACTCGTAGATTGATCTCCTCCTTAGTTCCCGTTGGTCGAACTCCCCACCCAACAACCCTAGCAAATGAAACATAAGAAATTTAGGTCACATATTCAATTAACAATAAGAGAAGACATAGTTGATTACCTAGGTTACTTTCAGTTCGAATTAACCCCTGAAATTGAGAGTTTTGGAACCCAAAATTTTCAGATCTAGGGCTTGCTCCTCCCTTGAAAATCAACCCAAACCCACACCTAGACTCCCCCTCCGGTAATGGCGCGCCCCTCCCCAACTTCTAGGCAGCGCGTGCGGCTGCGCTGCTGCTGCGCGCGATCGCGCGCGGGCTGTGTGCGGTCGCGCGTGGGCTGCGTGCCTCGTCCCCCTGGCTCCGGCCGGGGGTGCAAAGAAAGAGGGGAGAGAGAAATTGAGTGGGAAAGAAGGGAGATCTTGTAACACCCCGCTCCCAGAATACGTACTTAGTTGCGTATTCAGATTTTCGATCGTATTTTTTCGATTTACTTCCTGTATTTATTTTGTATTATGAATTCTTTATATGATCGTTTTGTCTTGGATCCGGGTTCGCGGACTCGGAGTCAGCCCTAGTCTGAACCGAGGACCCGATCCTAGGGTATTACTTGATTTGATCCTTCTGGTATTTAGATTTGACCGATTTCAGTTTTAAACATCATTTTCCAATATTTTAGATTTTCTATGATTTTCTAGAATTTTTCTGAATTAAATTGAAAATCTTCAAAACCGGTGTCGACCAGTGCCGCTGACCGATTCCCGAATTTTTAATTTACAAACGGATTGGAATTACTAGAAATGTCTTTTTACATTATTTCTTAAAATCACATTTCCTATCTAAATACATTTTCTGAGATTTTTCAGAATTTATCAAAATCCGGCCGACCCGGTGTAGACCGGTATCGGCGGTTGACTTCCCGGATTTTTAATTTGAAAACCGAATTTTATTTCTAAAAACCGATTTCGTATTAGTCCTCAGGATGACGTTTTCTACCTCCGGGTATTTTTGGGATTTTCTGGGACAGTCGATTTTTCGCGACCATATTATAATATTATTATTTTTCAAATCTTATCTTTTCCTCTCTTTCTTTCCTTTTCTTTCTTCCACTGACTTCAGCCCACTCCCCTCCACGTGGGCCACATCCCATCACACACCCCCCTCTCTCATCAATCACATCCCTCATCATCACCCCCCTTTTTCCTTTTTCTTTTTCTTTTCTTTCTCTTGCTTTTCTTCTTCTCTTCTCCTCATTTTTCTTCCTTCTTCTTTTCTCCATGAGAGGCCAGCACCCAATCGGCCACCACCGCCGGCGCCTCCGCCACCACGACGCCGACGAGGAGACCCCAACTCCGGCGGCCATACCCCCCTTTCCTCCATCTCCACCAACATCACCTCAATCTCCATCTTCTTCCTCCTCAAAGCCACCACCAACTCTGTAACGGTCCCAGTTTAACAATCCTCAATTTACATAACATACACTTAATAAACCGATAAATCAAATCATTCCCTTATTTCTTAAAAATTTCAGCAGCACTTCCTTTGTAATTACTGGTCGATATAATATCCAATACAGATATGATAATTTCGGCTAACATCAGCCTACTTATTCTCATTCCAACCATATAACTGAATTCAAAAGCATCCACACGCTCGTGAAAGTATTTCGGCTTGACATCGCCTACTTAAGTAAAAACATAACAACATAAACTCTAGAGTTTCATTCTATTCATCCATAGAGTCTCAGAAATGATAACTTTCAACTTCACATGGCATCATGTTAAAAAAAATACACTTCTTATTACTACAACCCAATACAAGATATCTCGAATGTCCATTTGAAATGAAACTACTACAAGGTTCTCCATATATATGTATATACAAGATTAATGGTCTATCCCAGACCCACATGTATCATTCACAACCCAAGTGTTCCAAAAATACAAGAGTTGGATATATTCCGAACGAACCCTGCACAGCATAGCCCTGACCTCTGACTTCAAGCAACCTGCAATATATCAGTCTGAGGGAGGGTGAGCTCGACAGCTCAGTGAGTGAGGTAGGACAATAAATCAAGAAAAGATAATATCTCAATGAGAGTATGATACTCACGTAATAAAAGAAATCTGAAACAGTAAGAAGATGAAGAAACAGTGGCATCCCATAGTTTAAAGATCAGGACCCCAGTCTCTAAAATTTCTTAGGACGATCAGACTCATATGATCGTACTCCCCAATTCCTTTCTTGAATTTTCATCTTTATGTGTGATAAGGTCTATTAGTTACATAAATAAACTCTCTCGTCTTATGTGCACATAGTGTGTATTACTCACGTGCCTTGTGTTCCACGCTATAATACCCTAATCACCAGAGTTATGCCATAAACCTAGTTTATGCATTCAATTAACACTTGCATCACAAGCCATAATTATATAACATACTCATATCATATTTCTCATAGTACAATAATGCATCACACTTCAAGTAATGCACGGATTCACATGCACACTTTCCCCCAATAGGTGGTATTCATTTTTAATCAGCTAACTTGTATTCTGACGGTTTCATTGTCATATACGATAACACAAGGGAGTATACTTCTTGCTAAAGATCGAACAATTTTCGAAATCATAACCCTACTTGAACATTAAGCTATTCATATAGGATTAATAGTTTGTCACCACAAGGGCTAGGTTGCATGTTATTTCAAGAGAATTACATAATCATAAAGAGGCTCTACTATGTGAATTTGCAACACTTAGCAAGTTCGTCATGCATTAGTCAATGATTCTATGGAGCACTTAATCCCTATTTAAGAAGGAATAAATTTGCTCAAAATTTGTATCACAACTCTCAATGAAAATTCCATCCCCATCGACTTAAAATGTGAGGTTGAGAGTTCTAGGAATTGAGATTTATACCTGTCACCACATCTGAAAATTGATGAGCCCCCTCACTATATAACATACCCTAACATGCAACCTCCATACCCATGAATTGCCTATAATTGGATCAACTCCATAAATCTAAAATCAACTTTAGATCACTACAAGTATTAAAAGTCATGAATTAACAAGGAACAAATGCATGAGTAACTCAAGAAGAACAATTTCATTCATCAATAGATCTAGATCTAGGAATTTTATAAGATGGAAGTTGAGATTTAACAAGGGAAAAACCCACTCACCCACATCCGGTCCGACCGGCCCCATCCGGCAGCCCATGGCCGGCTGCTGGCCGCCGCCGCCGCCCTGGCCGCGGCCTGGCCGGCCCTGGCCGCGCCTGGCCGCCGTCCGCCCTGAGAGAGGGAGAGAGAGAGAGAGCCGGAGTTTGGAGGAGGTTGTCATCATCACCAGGTGAGGGAGAGAAATTTTGGGAAAGGAAAGAAGTTAGGTGAAAAAAATAGGTATCTTTTCCTTTTCTTAATATATACAAATACCTAAAATATCATACTTGCCATATGCCACTTGTCCTCATCTCATATCACTCCACCTACTCCCATCACTCATCTCAAGTCAATCCTATCCCTCCATCTAATATGAGGTCATTTCTCACTAATACAAGTAACAAAAATAAATTCTTCTATATTTAGATATTGCATGAAGTGTAGTCATATACAAATGTGTGACTTGTACCCATGTATATACATCACCATAATTATTATCACCACTATTATATATATATGTATATAACATGCATATCTATTTAAATACTTCCAATTAATTCATTTCAAATTTTCCTGATAAATTTCCAAATTTATTATCACATAAATATAACCAAAATAAAATTCCTGATATTCTTTATAATCTCAAAAATCAAAGAGTATAGTATTAAATCAGGGTTGAAAAATTCGGGGTGTTACATTCAACCCTCCTTACAAAAGTTTCGTCCTCGAAACTTGCTACCTGAAGTGAGTAAGCATAAAACTTTGCATTTCTCTTGCATATCCCCAAAATCTTCCTTTGATGCAATATTTTTCTCAATCATCCTCCTCAATATCATTATTTCTTGTTCAATTCTATACTATGTACTTACGATCCAAATTAATCTTGACTCACTTGATATTTTTATCATTCCCTTACTCCAGTGTCCCATACCACTGGCAGCTCATACTGAGGGCCCACACCCTAGCAGAGCACATCCGAATTATGGCATGTGGGTACCATAATCCGAACATAAGGCAGTGATCAAATATCTCGTGGTTCGAGATTAATCATACACGTAAGAACTCCTACCCCCCTTTAACCAATCATATCAAACAACATTTTCACATACATGCATAACACGACCACGCATATCAACCATATCAATCCAATCCTCTATCTATCATAACTATTCTAAATCTATCCTCATTCTATATCCTACGCTCTGATACCAACTGTAATGGTCCCAGTTTAACAATCCTCAATTTACATAACATACACTTAATAAAACCGATAAATCAAATCATTCCCTTATTTCTTAAAAATTTCAGCAGCACTTCCTTTGTAATTACTGGTCGGATATAATATCCAATACAGATATGATAATTTCGGCTAACATCAGCCTACTTATTCTCATTCCAACCATATAACTGAATTCAAAAGCATCCACACGCTCGTGAAAGTATTTCGGCTTGACATCGCCTACTTAAGTAAAACATAACAACATAAACTCTAGAGTTTCATTCTATTCATCCATAGAGTCTCAGAAATGATAACTTTCAACTTCACATGGCATCATGTTAAAAAAATACACTTCTTATTACTACAACCCATACAAGATATCTCGAATGTCCATTTGAAATGAAACTACTACAAGGTTCTCCATATATATGTATATACAAGATTAATGGTCTATCCCAAGACCCACATGTATCATTCACAAACCCAAGTGTTCCAAAAATACAAGAGTTGGATATATTCCGAACGAACCCTGCACAGCATAGCCCTGACCTCTGACTTCAAGCAACCTGCAATATATCAGTCTGAGGGAGGGTGAGCTCGACAGCTCAGTGAGTGAGGTAGGACAATAAATCAAGAAAAGATAATATCTCAATGAGAGTATGAATACTCACGTAATAAAAGAAATCTGAAACAGTAAGAAGATGAAGAAACAGTGGCATCCCATAGTTTAAAGATCAGGACCCCAGTCTCTAAAATTTCTTAGGACGATCAGACTCATATGATCGTACTCCCCAATTCCTTTCTTGAATTTTCATCTTTATGTGTGATAAGGTCTATTAGTTACATAAATAAACTCTCTCGTCTTATGTGCACATAGTGTGTATTACTCACGTGCCTTGTGTTCCACGCTATAATACCCTAATCACCAGAGTTATGCCATAAACCTAGTTTATGCATTCATTAACACTTGCATCACAAGCCATAATTATATAACATACTCATATCATATTTCTCATAGTACAATAATGCATCACACTTCAAGTAATGCACGGATTCACATGCACACTTTCCCCAATAGGTGGTATTCATTTTTAATCAGCTAACTTGTATTCTGACGGTTTCATTGTCATATACGATAACACAAGGGAGTATACTTCTTGCTAAAGATCGAACAATTTTCGAAATCATAACCCTACTTGAACATTAAGCTATTCATATAGGATTAATAGTTTGTCACCACAAGGGCTAGGTTGCATGTTATTTCAAGAGAATTACATAATCATAAAGAGGCTCTACTATGTGAATTTGCAACACTTAGCAAGTTCGTCATGCATTAGTCAATGATTCTATGGAGCACTTAATCCCTATTTAAGAAGGAATAAATTTGCTCAAATTTGTATCACAACTCTCAATGAAAATTCCATCCCCATCGACTTAAAATGTGAGGTTGAGAGTTCTAGGAATTGAGATTTACACCTGTCACCACATCTGAAAATTGATGAGCCCCCTCACTATATAACATACCCTAACATGCAACCTCCATACCCATGAATTGCCTATAATTGGATCAACTCCATAAATCTAAAATCAACTTTAGATCACTACAAGTATTAAAAGTCATGAATTAACAAGGAACAAATGCATGAGTAACTCAAGAAGAACAATTTCATTCAATCAATAGATCTAGATCTAGGAATTTTATAAGATGGAAGTTGAGAATTTAACAAGGGAAAACCCACTCACCCACATCCGGTCCGACCGGCCCCATCCGGCAGCCCATGGCCGGCTGCTGGCCGCCGCCGCCGCCCTGGCCGGCCCTGGCCGCGCCTGGCCGCCGTCCGCCCTGAGAGAGGGAGAGAGAGAGAGAGCCGGAGTTTGGAGGAGGTTGTCGATCATCACCAGGTGAGGGAGAGAAATTTTGGGAAAGGAAAGAAGTTAGGTGAAAAAAATAGGTATCTTTTCCTTTTTCTTAATATATACAAATACCTAAAATATCATACTTGCCATATGCCACTTGTCCTCATCTCATATCACTCCACCTACTCCCATCACTCATCTCAAGTCAATCCTATCCCTCCATCTAATATGAGGTCATTTCTCACTAATACAAGTAACAAAAATAAATTCTTCTATATTTAGATATTGCATGAAGTGTAGTCATATACAAATGTGTGACTTGTACCCATGTATATACATCACCATAATTATTATCACCACTATTATATATATATGTATATAACATGCATATCTATTTAAATACTTCCAATTAATTCATTTCAAATTTTCCTGATAAATTTCCAAATTTATTATCACATAAATATAACCAAAATAAAATTCCTGATATTCTTTATAATCTCAAAAATCAAAGAGTATAGTATTAAATCAGGGTTGAAAAATTCGGGTGTTACAAACTCCACCTTCTTCTTCTTCATCATCTTCCTCAAATTAACCTTCACCACCACCATCTTCTCCACCACAACCCTATTTCTCCTCCTCCTCTCATCCTCTTCAACAATTCCATCACCACCAAAATCATCATCTTCACAACCACCACCCCTTCACTACATCAAGGGCCGGCCACCCCCTTAGGATTGGGGGCCGAGCTCCTCTTCGTTGGTAATATCCCCGGTGATTATTGCGGTAATCGTTCACGATTATTCCGGTAATCATTCCGGTGGCAATTGCAAACTCGCATCTGCCTATTTTCCCGCATCTGCCTATTTTTCCGCGTCTGCCTATTTTCCCGCATCTGCTTACTTTTCCGCGTCTGCCTATTTTCCCGCATCTGCTTACTTTTCCGCGTCTGCCTATTTTCCCGCATCTGCTTACTTTTCCGCGTCTGCCTATTTTCCCGCATCTGCCTATTTTTCCGCGTCTGCCTATTTTCTCGCATCTGCTTACTTTTTCGCGTCTGCCTATTTTCTCGCATCTGCCTATTTTTCCGCTTCTGCCTATTTCCCGCATCTGCTTTTTCCGCGTCTGCCTATTTTCTCGCATCTGCTTACTTTTCCGCGTCTGCCTATTTTCCTGCATCTGCTTACTTTTCCGCGTCTGCCTATTTTTCCGCATCTGCCTATTTTTCCGCGTCTGCCTATTTTCCCGCATCTGCCTATTTTCCGCATCTGCCTATATTTCCGCGTCCCCATTCTCTCTCCCTTTTCTCTCTCTACTTTTCTAACACCTTCTCTCTCCTTCCCACTTTCTCTCTCCAAAATATTTATATATTATTATAATTATGGCGCGTGCGCGAGTTCCATGGATTCCAGACTTTTCGGCTTTCCGGTGATTTAGGCGAGTGTCCTCGCTCTCACCTCTATTTGGGTTTCCCCGCTTTGTCGGGTCGGCATGTATTTTATTCCATGTATTTTATTCCATGTTTAAAAGTATTCTATATTGGGCTGAGTCCCTGTGTACTTGGCTTCTGGACCCTTCAGCCTCCGGTCACTCACTATCTCGAAAGGGAAGTGATTGGGACCGTCAGGTCTCTCCGTCCTTCAGCCTCCGGTCACTCACTATCTCGAAAGGGAAGTGATTGGGACCGTCAGGTTTCTCAGCTCCGCCTGGTTATCATGATCAGCGTTCAGCGCTTTACCACTAGATTCGTCTAGGCGGGATGCTGCCGGATTTCCTACTCGCACCTTAAGCCGAGTTGTCCCGGTAACCTTGCCAGACGCTCCAGTGTTAAATACTGTTTGCTGTCTGTACACTCCAGCTTGCTCAGCTCCGCTTGATTGTGCTCAGCTACTATTCTATCACATGCCATGTATTTACCTGATATGCTAACACTTGCCATGCCATTACTTAGTACCTGTCAATTGCATGCTAATATCTCACACCAGTCTATCTCACTTGTCAAATGATATGTTATCACCAGACATGCTACTACTTGGCAAGGCCCCTTGTTATGACATGACTTGCCACCGGACTAATATCAATCTCTTGACATGACTGGTTACCTGTCTAATATCACCATCTTGTCATGCTATCCCTTGACACCCGGCATGATATACTTGACCTGTGATTATCTCATTTACGGGAATACTGTACTTGTTATCCTGTATTATATATACAGTGACCTGAATCTATAGTACTCATGTACTCCTGAACTCCTGATCATGTCTTGTACCTGCTATTCCAATAATTAATAATCACATATTAAATTCTAATAAGACAACTTGCACCCGGTTTGGGGAAAACTGATGGGCCCTGATTAATCATGTTTATGGTGGTCTTATCGAGCCGCGCGTGGCCACATACTTGAGGGATCACCTGGCGGCCACCAGGGATTCCGTGGGGTGTGCTGGCACCCTACTCCTGTTTATTCCTGCCGGGCATGCAAACGCCCTAGACCTATTTCTATGGGATCTGCGATACTCTATTCCTGTTCGGGCGTAAATAAGTCCCGGTACCTGCGGTACGTTCCGACTCAGCACCGGATACTCCTAGACCGTTGTCCCGGGCATGTACGGGGCCCATCTGAAACATGATTCATCGAACTTTATCAGTTTCCAAATAACTTGCTATATAAGTTGTGAGTGGAAGTATGTGGAATGGGACACATACTGAAGCCTGAAACTTAGACGCCTAATTATAATAATATGCTAATATGAAACTGTTGTGTGTTTTGTAACTCGGGTCGTGTGCGCTTGGATTACGGTGACATGTGATAAAGGTATATAAATGAGGGTTTCCTTGTTTGGATTATTCCTTCGATGTACTAATCTCATGGAGCCGTGACCTAAGCATGTACGATCGGTTTTGCTTGTAATCGGCTTTCTTCGATTTTATCGGTTTTTATCGGTTTTATGTTAGATTAGGGATATCTAGTGTTGACCTATCTACTCATCTCTTTACCTACTCTTATCTTATCATACCATGAGTACTTCCTGCCTAATATCACTTGTTATATATCTACCTGCTTATACATACTTATGCTCACGACACGGTTTTTAATGTATGATTATAGTTCGGTTTTATCGATACACATGTGCTTATCCTTGCACGCCATCTGGCTTTTGCCTCATCACTCGCCTGGGGAGTTTCATCTGACTCCCCTGGATCCTCATGTCCAGGTCATGGAGCTTGAAGCGTGTGGATTCTCCCAGTTGCTGATCAGAGTGGCGCAGCGGTAGCGTGGATCTCCAGCAGACCGTCCGGAGTCCCATCCTTTCAGGCCCTCTTGTTCGGCTCTAGAGTTTCCTGTTATGACTCTGAGCCTCCTTTTGTACTATTCATACTTGTACATCTACTTGTATTCTCGCATTTGCGCTATATTGGTGATGTAATATTCATGTAATATTAGATCACATCTGGTGATAACTTTGTAACTGTACTCATGTGTTGGAATGTGTAATGCACCACTTGCTTCCGTACTCTGATTCTTGCCTGTACTGATGCTTAGCGTATATGCGTGAGGGTATTTCTGACCTGCGTATATACGTTGCAGTAACGTCTTCGTACCTGCAGGATCGGGGCGTTACAGGGTGGTATCAGAGCCTAGGCTCTCGCATCCTCAGTACGTCCAGATGGCAAATTATGGTAAAGAAATTTGCAACTGGAATGCATGAGTCCTGGTTATACAATCCAACTACAAATACAGAGTTATCTATTCTTTCTTGATCATCCTTCCTTTGATTCCTAATCTCTTCCATATATCCACTGTTTTGGTTTTTCGAAGCCTTTATACCAACTTAAGATATGAATAGACTAAAGAGGTAGCGGCTGGTTTCTGAATGAAGCTATTATGTGATCTCTTCAGCCAACTCTATGAAGTTCGGGTATTCTCAGAATGGATCTGCTATCGGGTTATCTTTCAGACGTCGGTATTCAGGGTTTCTCTACGACTATTGTATATTCTCGGTTATATCTTTCAGAGTGATCGATGCCTGTATTCAGAATTCTTAAATTATCGGTCTTCTTTATTTATGGTCAGTATTATTTGGCATCGTTCAAAGATTTATAACGGCCGGAAGTGCAGAGGATATCTATATTCTGATTATTGTTCAGTCAACTTGAGAGCCCTACCTATAGTGCTTCATATCTTAATTGGTATAATTCCCGTCCTTGTCCTCTTTGTGTTCAATTTACCCCTTATCGAAATTGCGAGGACGCAATTTTTTGTAAGGTGGGTGGATTGTAACACCCCGCTCCCAGAATACGTACTTAGTCGCGTATTCAGATTTCGATCGTATTTTTTCGATTTACTTCCTGTATTTGTTTTGTATTATGAATTCTTTATATGATCGTTTTGTCTTGGATCCGGGTTCGCGGACTCGGAGTCAGCCCTAGTCTGAACCGAGGACCCGATCCTAGGGTATTACTTGATTTGATCCTTCTGGTATTTAGATTTGACCGATTTCAGTTTTAAACATCATTTTCCAATATTTTAGATTTTCTATGATTTTCTGGAATTTTTCTGAATTAAATTGAAAATCTTCAAAACGGTGTCGACTAGTGCCGCTGACCGATTCTCAGATTTTTAATTTACAAACGGATTAGAATTACTAGAAATGTCTTTTTACATTATTTCTTAAAATCACATTTCCTATCTAAATACATTTTCTGAGATTTTTCAGAATTTATCAAAATCCGGCCGACCCGGTGTAGACCGTATCGGCGGTTGACTTCCGGATTTTTAATTTGAAAACGGGATTTTATTTCTGAAAACCGATTTCGTATTAGTCCTCAGGATGACGTTTTCTACCTCCGGGTATTTTTGGAATTTTTCTGGGACAGTCGATTTTTCGCGACCATATTATAATATTATTATTTTTCAAATCTTATCTTTTCCTCTCTTTCTTTCCTTTTCTTTTCTTCCACTGACTTCAGCCCACTCCACTCCACGTGGGCCACATCCCATCACCACACCCCCTCTCTCATCAATCACATCCCTCATCATCACCCCCCTTTTTCCTTTTTCTTTTTCTTTTCTTTCTCTTTCTTTTCTTCTTCTCTTCTCCTCATTTTTCTTCCTTCTTCTTTTCTCCATGAGAGGCTAGCACCCAATCGGCCACCACCGCCGGCGCCTCTGGCCACCACGACGCCGACGAGGAGACCCCAACTCCGGCGGCCATACCCCCCTTTCCTCCATCTCCACCAACATCACCTCAATCTCCATCTTCTTCCTCCTCAAAGCCACCACCAACTCCACCTTCTTCTTCTTCATCATCTTCCTCAAATTAACCTTCACCACCACCATCTTCTCCACCACAACACCTATTTCTCCTCCTCCTCTCATCCTCTTCAACAATTCCATCACCACCAAAATCATCATCTTCACAACCACCACCCCTTCACTACATCAAGGGCCGGCCACCTCCTTAGGATTGGGGGCCGAGCTCCTCTTCGTTGGTAATATCCCCGGTGATTATTCCGGTAATCGTTCACGATTATTCCGGTAATCATTCTGGTGGCAATTGCAAACTCGCATCTGCCTATTTTCCGCATCTGTCTATTTTTTCGCGTCTGCCTATTTTCCCGCATCTGCTTACTTTTTCGCGTCTGCCTATTTTCCCGCATCTGCTTACTTTTCCGCATCTGCCTATTTTCCCGCATCTGCCTATTTTTCCGCGTCTGCCTATTTTCCCGCATCTGCTTACTTTTCCGCGTCTGCCTATTTTCCCGCATCTGCTTACTTTTCCGCGTCTGCCTATTTTCCCGCATCTGCTTACTTTTCCGCGTCTGCCTATTTTCCCGCATCTGCCTATTTTTCCGCGTCTGCCTATTTTCCCGCATCTGCCTATTTTTCGCATCTGCCTATATTTCCGCGTCTCCATCTCTCTCTCCCTTTTCTCTCTCTACTTTTCTAACACTTCTCTCTCCTTCCCACTTTCTCTCTCCAAAAATATTTATATATTATTATAATTATGGCGCGTGCGCGAGTTCCATGGATTCCAGACTTTTCGGCTTTCCGGTGATTTAAGCGAGTGTCCTCGCTCTCACCTCTATTTGGGTTTCCCCGCTTTGTCGGGTCGGCATGTATTTTATTCCATGTATTTTTTCCATGTTTAAAAGTATTCTATATTGGGCTGAGTCCCTGTGTACTTGGCTTCTGGACCCTTCAGCCTCCGGTCACTCACTATCTCGAAAGGGAAGTGATTGGGACCGTCAGGTCTCTCCGTCCTTCAGCCTCCGGTCACTCACTATCTCGAAAGGGAAGTGATTGGGACCGTCAGGTTTCTCAGCTCCGCCTGGTTATCATGGTCAGCGTTCAGCGCTTTACCACTAGATTCGTCTAGGCGGGATGCTGCCTGGATTTCCTACTCGCACCTTAAGCCGAGTTGTCCCGGTAACCTTTCCAGACGCTCCAGTGTTAAATACTGTTTGCTGTCTGTACACTCCAGCTTGCTCAGCTCCGCTTGATTGTGCTCAGCTACTATTCTATCACATGCCATGTATTTACCTGATATGCTAACACTTGCCATGCCATTACTTAGTACCTGTCAATTGCATGCTAATATCTCACACCAGTCTATCTCACTTGTCAAATGATATGTTATCACCAGACATGCTACTACTTGGCAAGGCCCCTTGTTATGACATGACTTGCCCGGACTAATATCAATCTCTTGACATGACTGGTTACCTGTCTAATATCACCATCTTGTCATGCTATCCCTTGACACCCGGCATGATATACTTGACCTGTGATTATCTCATTTACGGGAATACTGTACTTGTTATCCTGTATTATATATACAGTGACCTGAATCTATAGTACTCATGTACTCCTGAACTCCTGATCATGTCTTGTACCTGCTATTCCCGTAAATTAATAATCACATATTAAATTCTAATAAGACAACTTGCACCCGATTTGAGGGAAACTGATGGGCCCTGATTAATCATGTTTATGGTGGTCTTATCGAGCCGCGCGTGGCTACATACTTGAGGGATCACCTGGCGGCCACCAGGAATTCCGTGGGGTGTGCTGGCACCCCTACTCCTGTTTATTCCTGCCGGGTATGCCACGCCCTAGACCTATTTCTATGGGATCTGCGATACTCTATTCCTGTTCGGGCGTAAATAAGTCCCGGTACCTAGCGGTACGTTCCGGCTCAGCACCGGATACTCCTGGACCGTTATCCCGGGCATGTACGGGGCCCATCCGAAACATGATTCATCGAACTTTATCAGTTTCCAAATAACTTGCTATATAATTTGTGAGTGGAAGTATGTGGAATGGGACACATACTGAAGCCTGGAACTTAGACGGCCCAATTATAATAATATGCTAATATGAAACTGTTGTGTGTTTTGTAACTCGGGTCGTGTGCGCTTGGATTACGGTGACATGTGATAAAGGTATATAAATGAGGGTTCCTTGTTTGGATTATTCCTTCGATGTACTAATCTCATGGAGCCGTGACCTAAGCATGTACGATCGGTTTTGCTTGTAATCGGCTTTCTTCGGTTTTATCGGTTTTTATCGGTTTTATGTTAGATTAGGGGATATCTAGTGTTGACCTATCTACTCATCTCTTTACCTACTCTTATCTTATCATACCATGAGTACTTCCTGCCTGATATCACTTGTTATATATCTACCTGCTTATACATACTTATGCTCACGATACGGTTTTTAATGTATGATTATAGTTCAGTTTTATCGATACACATGTGCTTATCCTTGCACGCCATCTGGCTTTTGCCTCATCACTCGCCTGGGGAGTTTCATCTGACTCCCCTGGATCCTCATGTCCAGGTCATGGAGCTTGGAGCGTGTGGATTCTCCCAGTTGCTGATCAGAGTGGCGCAGCGATAGCGTGGATCTCCAGCAGACCGTCCGGAGTCCCATCCTTTCAGGCCCTCTTGTTCGGCTCTAGAGTTTCCTGTTATGACTCTGAGCCTCCTTTTGTACTGTTCATACTTGTACATCTACTTGTATTCTCGCATTTGCGCCATATTGGTGATGTAATATTCATGTAATATTGGATCACATCTGGTGATAACTTTGTAACTGTACTCATGTGTTGGAATGTGTAATGCACCACTTGCTTCCGTACTCTGATTCTTGCCTGTACTGATGCTTAGCGTATATGCGTGAGGGTATTTCTGACCTGCGTATATACGTTGCAGTAACGTCTCCGTACCCGCAAGATCGGGGCGTTACAGATCTGCTGGATCTAGGGTTTGAAAGAAGGAGATACAGAGAAGGGAGAATTTTTCTTTCTCTCAGATCTGAACGTAGGAGATGGGGAGCAAATTTAGCATAAATTCTTTTTTTTAGTGTAAATTACAAGGTGAGATCCCCCTTAAGTTGCCACTTGTCCTAACTTAAATCAAGATGATCCTAACCCTAGATCTCCCCCCTACATGCACATCTACCCCATTCCACTATCTCTATGTATTATTCTTAGTATACCATAGATTTTAATTAAGTATTCATGATTTTTGAAATACCCATGACATACTCTTATTTATACTAGTACCTTATTTATACTAGCATAAGGCACACCATACGCAAAATTCCATGTACCCCTTTATACCGTATTTCCATTAGGAAAGTAATTCATTTATAACAAAAATTTAACCTTTGGTATTATTATTAGTATTTTGAGGATAAAGAAAGAGAGAAAAGAAAATTTTAAATAAATCCCTTTAACCGATGATCTAGATAATTAGGAGGTGAAAATATATAAGTTAGAAATCGGCTGTTACAACAACGGTCAAGGAGTATCCGTACTGAGCCAGAACGTACCGCTAGGTACCGGGACTTATTGTACGCCTGAATAGGAATATAATGTCACCGCTCCTACAGGATAGGCCCAGGGGCTTATGGCACACACGGCAGGCAGGGGAGTAGGGGTGCCAGTACATCCCACAGAAACACCTAGTGGCCTCCAGGTAGAATTCAAGTATGTGGTCGTGCGGCACTTTAAACCATCATAAACATGGAGACTATATCGGTACTCATTAGTTTCTCCTATTCCAGTGTAAGTTGTCTAATTATTACAATTGTCCAGTGATAATATCCACAATTGTTCACAGTAATCCTATATTCATGGTTATCCAATTACGAGGATCAACATGGGTATAGTATCGGGAGTATAATATCAGGAGTCTCCATGTTTCAGGGGTTCAAGTATACAGAAGTTCAGGAGTACCAGATGGTAGTATTATAATAATCATATCAAATTTTCGTAAAAGTGATAATCATGAATAGACATTGTAATACAAGTGTCAGGTGTAATAGTAATCCAGTCAGGTATCACAATATCAGGTCAAGTGTACTAGTACTATGTAAAAGCATGTCAAGTGTCAAATATCAGGTGTCAGGTATCAGGTATCAGGTGTCAAGTACCAGTGTAAGGTACTTAATATGTCGGTGTTAAGTAAGTTGAAAATAGAGCCACAATATTATATGTGAGGCAATCATCCGGTCATGTAACATGATACAGGATACAATATAGTTAAACATTTCAAACTCTTCACAACCATCTCTATTATAATATAAATTAATCTATTAATTAGTTAAGCGAAGTCAAGCGAAGTAGGAGCATATTCAGGCACATCCAACACAAGTATAATGCCAGTTTAGTGAGTTATGATAACGACCATAAATGAATAACAATATATGCACGTAACGCATGAAACAATATGAAAAAAACACTCACTATCCCAGAAAAGATACTCGCATAACATGCATCAAGTCCTAGAATGGAACTAGTAAGGCATGAAATAACATAAGGAAAGTACTCACCCAAAACACAAGAGTTACTCGCCGACATAAAGTGAAGTACTGTCTAAAAACACACGACTCCGAGCAATATCCGAAAAATCCACGAACACCACGTGCATGTTACCAATCCATAATAAAATATATAAATATATATATAGAGAGAGAGAGAATTAGTTACAAGGAGATAAAGAACCTACAAGAGGGAGCCTAGAGAGAGATAGAGAGTGTGAGAGAGTTATGGGAAAGTGTGTGTGTGTGAGAGAGAGAGAGAGAGAGAGAGAGAGAGAGTTCTTGCTGGAAAGAAGGGGGCAGTTAGGGAATAAAAGAAAGGGGAAAGAAAAAGTGAAAGAAAGAAAACAAAAGAAGGGAAGAAGAAAGAAGAGAAGGGGAGTGGGGTGGTCGGCGGTTGCTGGCCACCAGCGGCCTGGGAGGTGGCGCCGCCACCGGAGGGGGGGCGACGCACGGTCTGGGTCCAGAGGAGGAAGGAGGTGGGTTTGGGTGTTGGGTTGGTGTCGGTGTTATTGTTGATAGTGTTGGTTGAAGATGGTGGTGTTGATTGGTGGTGTTGTTTGATGGAGTTGTGGTGGTGTAGGGAGTTGGAGGAGGAGGTGGAGATCGTGTTTGGGTGGCGGGAGTGGAGAAATCGGGGGATTTGATGGTGAATTTTGGAGAAAAAGGAAAGTAATGATAATGAGTTTTTAGAAAATTGGAGAAGAAGGAGAAGTAATAGAAGAGAAGGTGTGGCGCCCCAATCCGGCGGGTACGGGGACGCCATTGCGACGTACATACGCAGGGCGATGGTACCATCACGTATGTACGCTAAGCATTAATACAACACAATACAGGGATCATAGTGTGGAAATACGTGGTGTTATACATTCGGACACAAAATAGTACAAGTACTCAGTCATCACAGTTTGTGACATAATATTACATAGATATTACATCACCAGGTAGTACAAAAGTATACTGTATAGGGTATAAAAGATATGGACTCACGAGCAGGAAGAGAGAATCTCGCGAGCGGGAAGACGGGATGAAACTACGGCTGATCCGTCTGCTCCTCGAAGAAAGCTTGGTCCTCAGCTGATGGGTCCACGTCAGTCCAACCTTCTAAATCTGGACATACAAATTCAGGGTTGTTAGTGGGCAACCCAGCGAGTGCAAGAAGAACCCAAATGGTAAGTATAATAAAAGCAAGTGCATCAGGTCAAGTATAATGTACCCAAATCAATAAGCATGGAATAACCATAAGAAATAGTAAAATATGGGAATGACATTATAATTAATGTGGCATGAAATAAAAGCAAGTGTAGCAGGTCAAACGTCATTTAATTAAATTAGCAAGCATGGAGTAACTACAATAAATAACAAGTATGGAATGACAATAAATTCATGAAGTCAATTATCAAGTTATTATTAAGACTCGTTCAATTTGTATGTTTCGGTATATGGCCCTTACCACATACTTCCACATACAAGTCGAGCGAGGTTGGTTATTGGAAATTGATGGGGAATGACGAACCATGTTTAGAATGGGTCCCGTGCATGGCCTGGATAACGGTTCAGGAGTATCCGGTACTGAGTCGGAACGTACCGCTAGATACCGGGACTTACTATATACCGAAGGTCTTAGTATACGCCCAAACAGGAATAGAGTGTCACCGTTCCCCAGAAGGATATACCCAGGAGATTATAGCACACCCGGCAGGCAGGCAAGGGGGTAGGGGTGCCAGCACACCCCTCGGAAGCGCCTAGTAGCCTCCAGGTCGAATCCAACAGGAATTAGTTGTACAACATATGTATGGCCACCATAAAACAGGAGCTATATCGATACCCATCAATTTTCCCGTCCCGGTGTAAGTTGTTTAAATATAACAGAGTCTCAAATAATAATGTTCACGGGGGTATTCACAAAAGTTCAATATTCATGGTTATCCTATTACGGGGGTCAACAAGAGTATAATATCAGGAGTAAAGTCAGGAGCCCCCTATTTCAGGGGTTCAAGTATACAGGAGTACCAAATGTCTGATAATAATATAATAATCATGCCAAGTGCCCGTAAAAGTGATAGCTATGAATATGCCATATAATACAGGTATCAGGGGTGATAGTGTTCGGTCAAGGGTCACAATGTCAAGTCAATGTACTTGTACCACATGAAAGCATATCAAGTAAGGGTTAGCATGTGTCATATACCGGGGATCAGGATCAGGAGACAAGTATGACATATATCAAGTACCAGTGTCTAATATCAAGTGTCGTGGATGTAACGGTCCCAGTTAATAATTTTCATTGATTACAATCATCACAGATTATCCAAGCGTGGGACCCATCAAGATACAATACTTTCATTCTACTAGCATCAGACTTATCTATACTTTACATCAATCTCCATTCTGATAGCATGTATGATCTTAACATGATTTAGTATTTCCAAAATATTAGTCCGACAACTCATAAGGAAATATAGTCTAATACATTACTATTCCAAAGTATAATACAGGATTTGAGTCTAGCACCAAGCATTTTAATATTTACAAGTTCATAGCAAACATCCAAATAGAAATTATGCATAGTTTTCTACAACCATACACATATCAAAAGGACAAGCAGAAAGGTGAAATGTCTCCGTTGTCACATATCCCGCATATGTTGCTATTAGGCGGTCCCTATCTTTGTCCAAACCTGAAGGTGATAATGAGAACAGAGTGAGCTCGACAGCTCAGTGAGTAAAACAATATTTATATGCATATCCATTAAGTAGGTCTATTTGGACTTTATCATCAGATTGGCAATCGTATTTTTAAACCTTATGTATAAAGCTTTAGGTATTAGCTGAAGTTCCGACCCAAACATAACAGGTCCTGTTAGTCGACTAGGTCATTCCTATAGTCGACTAATACCACTTATTAGTCGACTAATTATTGAAGCTATAGTTGACTGGAGTTGATCCAAAAATATTTTTACTCTCTGTTGGCCGTCAGTGGCTTATGTAGTCGACTATCCTAACCTGTATAGTCGACTACACTATGGATTAGTCGACTTATACATCACCTATAGTCGACTAGATATGGATCAAAAGGCATGCTTCTCTATGTTTGTCACTGATAACCAATTCTAGTCGACTACCCTTTCTGGTGTAGTCGACTACTATAGGCTATAGTCGATTATTCATCATCTATAGTCGACTAGTCATGGCCAAAAGAAGATGTATACTCTCTGTTTCTTTCATGTAACTGAGGCTAGTCGACTACAGTTTATATATAGTCGACTAATATGTATTTTCCTGAGACTTGTCTACCCATTTTTTCCTTCCATAGTCGACTTAGCCCCATGGCTAGTCGACTAATACTGGTGAAATTGCCTAAGTAAGTCGACTTATCTTAAAGTCTGGAATATCAATTCTTTATAGTTTTAACATACAATTTCTAACTTAACCACATTAACATAACATGCATGCATGATCAACATAAAATATAATCTCAACATGCATACATGATCAACATAGAATATAATCGCAACATGCATACATGATCAACATAAGATATATCTCAACATGCATACATGATCAACATAGAATATAATCGTAACATGCATGCATGATCAACATAAGATATAATCTCCCCTTCGATCACCTCTGGTTCAACCCGGTCCCTTCCTCCGATACGTTTATCACGTATTATTCTCCCCTTCAATCACCTCCGGTTCAACCCGGTCCCTTCCTCCAATACGTTTATCACGTATTATTCTCCCCTTCGATCACCTCCGGTTCAACCCGGTCCCTTCCTCTGATACGTTTACCACGTATCATAACATGTAATATCATATCCTTCATGTAATAACCACATGCAAGAATCCATGAGACAATAATAGCATAAAGGATTCACATGATTCCTACTTTACATGATGCCAATATTAAGAAAGACATTAACATGTATAATAACCACTAACAACATGCAAGCCTTTTCAGGATAACCAACATGTTATATCATTCCAATATATGTGTAGCCAACATGTGCATGAAGTCAAGTATGATGTTCATTCATAAAACTATTTCTTTTTAAGAGGCATGTGTTAGACTACTATGCATACACAATAACATGTCGATCATGCACCCTTGTGAGCATTCATAAGAATACAACAACATAACACCACACGATTGTTCACTATGTATACATAAACATATAACCATTCATAAGCATCATCGTTCATTTATACTTAGAATTTTTCCCACTTTATATTCAAGTTTTACTTTACCTACTATATTACTAGGGTTCGAATGTTCTACTCACTCTTTGAAGCGGTTAACTCCTTATCAAGCTTGATCTCCCGCTATGATGGAGTCTATAAGGCCATAACAATGCCATGATTAGTTCATAGCTAAAAGAGCACAAGAGGGGTAGAATTCTTAAGTTTTGCTTACCTTCAACCAATATCACTCCCCCTAACTCTTTGTTCTAAATCAACCTTGTCTTCAAGAAATCCCTTTTTATGGTGATGTTAGATCACCACTGTAGTTCGTTCTATTGGGTCTTTGGAGGAGTTAAAACATGAAAAGAAAGTCTTTTTCTTGTACAATAGGAAGTAGAAAGTTTTGTGAGGGAATGAGAGGGAGAAAGAGAGAGTGTGTGTGAAGAATAGGGGAAAAATGATGGGCTGTTTTGCTGTTGTTTTTCCTGCTGCTGCTGCTGTTTTTGCTGCAGCAAAGGAGAGAGAGAGAGAGGAGTTTTAGTGGAGTTAGAATGAAGAGAGAGAGAGAGAGAGAGAGAGAGGGTGTTTCCAAATGAGATTGTTCTCTTCATCCCCCTCCTATTTATAGCCCAAACTCTTCAATAATAACATGACAAGTGTCCCTCCCTAACCCCATCACTCTACTCCTATACCTTACCCTATAAGTAAGGCTCCATGCCTCCCCCCTCCATGAGGTACTAGTACCCACAAGTATAGTGAGGGGGTATAGTGGCAAAGTCAACAAGCATGAGGTTGTATTCATTTCTTATACATACATACATATGTGTATACATACTAATAGACATAGTATAATGTATAGTATCTAGCATGAATACTTACTCCCCATCACCTCCCTAAAGCATTAAAATGTTAGGAAAAAGGTACTTAGTTAAGACAAGTGTTACATTCTACCCTCCTTATAGAAGTTTCGTCCTCGAAACTTAACATACCTTGGAACAAATGTGGATAGTCCTTCCGTATCTCCTCTTCCAGTTTCCAGGTAGCTTCTTCTATGTTTTGATTCCTCCATAAAATCTTGACCAAAGAAATATTTTTGCTTCTCAATTGTTTCTCCTTGCGATCAAGAATTTGCGCTGGCTCTTCCGTATAAGACATGTCTTCTTGTATTTGCAGAGATCCATAGGAGATTATGTGATCAGGATCAGGTACATACTTCCTCAGCTGAGAGACATGAAATATATTGTGCATCCTCTCCAAAGCAGGAGGTGAGGCCAAACGATAAGCAACCGGTCTAATTCTATCCAATATTTCAAATGGACCCACATATCTAGGAGCTAATTTGTTCTTAGTGCCGGTGCGTCTTACTCCCTTCATTGGAGATACCTTCAGAAAAACTTTATCCCCCACCTCAAATTTCAGTGGTCTGCGGCGATTGTCTGCATAAGCTCTCTGCCTGCTCTGCGCTGCCTTCATCCTTTCTTTAATCAACTTGATCTTCTCAGTAGCTTCTTGAATCACATCAGGGCCGAATATCCTTCTATCCCCAACTTCCTCCCAACAGATTGGTGATCTACATTTTCTATCATACAATGCTTCAAATGGAGGCATACCAATGGTGGACTGATAACTATTATTATAAGCAAACTCCACTAAGGGTAAATAGTTATCCCAACTTTTCCTAAAATCTAATATACAAGTTCTCAACATATCTTCCAATATTTGAATGGTCCTCTCTGACTGTCCATCTATTTGGGGTGTGCTGCTGTACTGAGTTATAATTTAGTGCTCATAGCTTTGGACAGGCTCCTCGAAAATCTAGATTGAAATTTAGGATCCCGATCTGATACAATGGACTCAGGTACTCCATGCAGTTTAATTATTTCTCGGATATACACTTGAGCCAATCTTTCCATTGAATAATTGATCCGTATAGGCAGAAAGTAGGCAGATTTAGTAAGTCTGTCTACCACTACCCAGACTGTATCCAGTCCTTGGGATGTTCGAGGAAGTCCAGTAACAAAATCCATAGCAATTTGACACCATTTTCATTCAGGAATTGGTAAATATACTAGCAATCCTGGGGGCATTTTATGTTCTTCTTTCACTTGCTGACAGACTAAACACTTGTGGACAAAATTAAATATATTCATTTTCATTCCATCCCACCAGAAGTTATGACGCAGATCCTGATACATTTTTGTGCTCCCCGGATGAGCTGTATACGGGGTACAATGAGCCTCCCGTATTATTTCTTTTTTGATCTCTGCTACATCCGGCACACATAATCTGCGTCTGAATCTCAGTACATCATCTTCTATTTGAAACTCCTTGAGTTCTCCTTCTTGTACTTTCTTTATAACCTTCCTTATTTGAGTATCTTTTTGTTGGCCCTCTTTGATTTGTCATATAGATCAAATTGAATACTCACTTGTTTCAGTTGATACCTAGTATTGGAAGAATCAATGACTCGCATCTCTATTTGCATTTCCTCTAGATCCCTTAATATTCTTGCTTGGCGAGTTATCAGAGTGGCCATTGTTCCTCCTGACTTCTGACTCACGGCATCAGCCACCACATTGGCCTTTCCAGATGGTATTGGATAGTAATATTATAATCTTTCATTAGCTCTAGTCATCTCCTCTGCCTCATATTCAGTTCTTTTTGTGTGAAGATGTTTTTCAAACTCTAATGATCAGTAAAAACTTCACAAGACACCCCATACAAGTAATGTCGCCAGATCTTTAAAGCAAAAATCACAGCGGCTAATTCCAAATCATGAGTGGTATAATTTCTTTCATAAATCTTCAATTATCGGGATGCATAGGCAATAACTCTCCCATGTTGCATTAACACACATCCGAGTCCCAATTTTGATGCATCACTATAGATGGCAAATCCTTCAGTCCCCGAAGGTACAGTTAGAACAGGAGCAGATGTTAGCTTGGTCTTAACCTCCAGGAAGCTCCTATCTTGTTCTTCCCCCAATACAAACTTCTTATTTTTTTCTAGTTAGTTGGGTCAATTGTGCCACAATTAGAGAGAATCCTTCTACAAATCTTCTGTAGTATCCAACTAATCCCAAGAAACTTCGAACTTCAGTAACATTTGGGGTCTAGGCCAGTCTTTAATTGCTTCAATTTTCATTGGTCCACTGATATTCCCTCCTTCAATATAATATGGCCAAGAAACCCTATTTGTTCTAACCAAATTCACATTTCTTCAATTTTGCATAAAGTTGCTTCTCTCTCAAGGTTTGAAGGACAATTTTAAGATGCTTCTCATGATCTTTCCTATTCTTTGAATAGACCAAAATATCATCAATAAAGACCACCACAAATTGATCAAGATATGGTTGGAATACTCGATTCATTAGGTCCATAAATGCTGCTGGGGCATTAGTGAGTCCAAAAGGCATGACTAGTAATTCAAAGATTCCATATCTTGTCTTGAAAGCCGATTTAGACGCATCTTCTGGCTTGACCTTCAACTGATGATACCTCGATCTAAGCTCTATCTTAGAAAATACACAAGATCCTTGTAATTGATCAAATAAGTCATCAATCCGAGGAAGAGGGTACCTATTTTTGACTGTGGCCTTATTCAATTCCCGATAGTCAACCCATAACCTCATACTCCCATCCTTCTTCTTAACAAACAGTACTGGTGCTCCCCAGGGAGATACACTTGGCCGGATGAAACCTTTGTCTAATAATTCTTGCAATTGAGTTTTAAGTTCCTTCATTTATGTAGGGGCCTACAATATGGTGCCTTTGAAATTGGGGCAGTACCGGCATTACATCTATTGTAAATTCTATCTCCCGATTTGGGGCAAGCCTGGTAAATCTTTCGGGGATACATCAGGGAATTCATTCACAACTGGAATAGTCTCAATATTGATATCAGTTCTAGTGGTATCCAAAACTGAAGCCAGAATTCTTGACATCCCTGCCTCATTAACTTGGTGGCTTTAATGGCCGATATGTAGGGTATGTCATGACTAACTTTAACCCCTTCAAAACTAAACTCCGAGGCTCCTTCCATTCTAAAGATGATCCTCTTTCTAATACAATCCACATGGGCACCATAAGCGGACAACTAGTCCATTTCTAGTATTGCATCAAACTCCATCTCGCCCAACTTAATCAAATCAATGGATGTTTTCATCTCTCCAATCTCACTTCACAGTTCACATATCTAGTGCTAGCTATTATCTTTACCCCTATAGGTGTGGATACAACCAACTGAAATCCTAGGGGTTCCGATACTTGATTCAATTTATAAACAAAAGCACTAGATATGAATGAATGAGTAGCTCCAGGATCAAACAATGCATGGGCAATATGTCCTGATATGGAGATCATACCTTCCACTACTGCATTTGAGGCCATTGCTTCTCGGTAGGTTAATGCAAAAGTTCTTCCTTGTACCCATGGCTGTTGGACAGATGACTGAGTTGCAGAAGGTCGTGGAGCATTACTGGGCGGCATAAAATTACTGGTTGTTCCCCTGGGAGGGTTCATCCTCATAGCTGGCCTCCCACTTCCCCTACTCTGTCCTGTTGGCCCGGAGGCCTTCCTCTCTAGTTTTGATGATGATTAACTCATGTAGTTATGTTTACTAATAATCTTATGATTTTAGTTTCAGATCATTAATCAAGATACTAGTTGGTGATTGCTTCAATAAGAGGAGTTTGGAAGCCTTCACTTGGTGATTCCCGAGCCCGAGCGTCAAGATGATACATAGCCTAGCTCGTGGATCACAGTTTGGATCGAGTCTACTTGAAGATTGAAGATCGTCAAGAAGACTTAGGTATCCTAGTTTTAGTTTAGTGTGTTTAGATCCATTTGTAAAGCTTAATATAGTTGATATGCTCAAGTGTACAACACACACGTTTTATGATTTTTCGGTTTTAGTTTAACCGATATTTGTTTTCATGAATAGATTAATCAAACAAGTTTAATTGGTTTATGTATAGTAGATGTATTCTTTCTATACATGCATGCTTAACTTTTAAACAAACTTATTTTGACTATCCTATTCATGCAGTGAAAAATCCAAGTTTGATAAAATACAAGTTTTGGTTTTTGATAAAAATGTTTAAACACAAAAATAGTTTCATATGCTTGATATTTGAGCTAAACTTTTTATCACATGTCTATATATCAATGTAAAATGTTAAAACTATTTTTGGGGATTTTTACAAGACTTAAAAGAATTTTTAGAAATAATTTTAACATGTTTTTCTGACCTAGAACTGTGCTGACAGGCCAGGCCGGTCGACCGGGCGGTCGACCGACGTGCACAGACCTGTGCACGTCGCTGGCACAGTGGGCCGGTCGGCCGGTCGGCCGACCGGATCAGAGAGCCTTGCTCTCTGTATCTGGGCGGTCGACCGAGCGGTCGACCGGAGCAGAGAAGTCTGCTCTCTGTATCTGGGCGGTCGGCCGTGCGGTCGACCGGATGCCCCAACGGTCACATTTATGACCGTTGGCGGTCGACCGGGCCGTTCGACCGCAAGCCTGTCAGGCTGCCAGATCAGCCTAACGGCTAGTTTTCTGTTTGGGCTATAAATACCCCATCTCTTTAGGGTTTTAAAGAAGATTTTCAAGAGCAAAATTCCTACTTTTCTGAAGTGTTTTTAAAGTTTTAAAAAGTATTTTAGAGCTTCAAAGAATTCATCTTTATTGTTTTTCAAGGGTTTTGAAAAATCAAAGAAACAAGGTTTTTGGGATATTGTTTGGATTTTCATTTCTATCATTTACAAGAGATTTCTCAAGTAGTTTTTCTTTTTTATTTGCTTTCCAAAACACCTTGATATCCACTTGAGCTATATCCTCTATCCTAATCTATTAAGATCTTTTGTTTTGTGGAAAGAAAGTGTTTAAGGTTGATTGAGCCTCCAAGTTGTAAACACCCTTACTTTTGTTGTATCCCTCTTTGGTAGAGGTTGATCGGGCGATTGGTTTGCTCCCTCTTTGGTAGAGGTTGAGGCTTGTGGTTTGCTCCCTCTAGTGAGAGGTGGAGTTTAGTTTGTAACCCTCTTCGGTAGAGGTGTTTGTTGGTTGTAGTTTGGCTACGGGCCTACCCCTCGGTTGTGAGGCGGTGTTTGAGAGAGGAGTTCGGTACTCCTATTGTTGTAACAAATCCTCCTCGTGGAGGTTCCTGTTGGCCCAAGGGCCTCCACCCTAGTTTTGATGATGATTAACTAATGTAGTTATGTTTACTAATATTCTTGTGATTTTAAGTTTCAGATCATTAGCAAGATATTAGTTGGTGATTAGCTTCAACAAAGGTGTTTAGAAGCTTTTCATAGTGATTCCAGGGCCAAAGCATCAAGATCATACATTGCCTAGCCCATGGATGGAGTTTTGGAGCAAGTCAACTTGAAGATGAAGATCATCAAGAAGACTTAGGTATCCATAGTTTAGATAGTGTGTTTAGATCCATTTGTAAAGCTTAGTATAGTTGATATGCTCAAGTGCACAAATACACACGTTTTATGTTTTGGAATTGGTTTTCATGAATAGTTTGATCAAAACAAGTTTAAATAGTTTTTATGTATATTAGATATGTTCAATATACATACATGCTTCATATCTTAAACAAACTTATTTTGATATGTATATTCATGAGTTTTTAGGAAAATCAGATTTTTCTATTTGAAAAAATCAAGTTTGATAAAAATACATGTTTTGGTTTTTGACAAAATTTACAAGACTCAAAAATGAATTGATATGATTGATATATGTCTTGAAATTTTTATCACAAGTTTGTGTTTTAATATAAAATGTTAAAACAAGTTTTGTGGATTTTTAGAAGACTTAAAAGATTTTTCAAAATATTTTTTAACTATTTTTCTGACCCAGTTTTCTGTTCCAGGCTTCAATTAGTTGACTAACTCAACTGACCTAGTCGACTTGGCTGAAGTCGGTCGACCGGGCCGGTCGACCGACGTGCACAAATCTGTGCACGTTTGGAGACACTGGGACGGTCGACCGTCCGGGTCGACCGGGTCTGAGAGCAGTGCTCTCTGTTTGTTTGGGTCGACCAGGCCGGTCGACCGTGGTTGCCCAACGGTCACATTTCTGACCATTAGCGGTCGACCGGGCCGGTCGACCGTCAGCCTGTCAGGCTGTCACATCAGCCTAACGGCTAGTTTTCTGATGGGGCTATAATACCTTATTTGTTTGAGGTTTTCACCAAGATTTTTAGAGCTAAAAAATTCCTGACTTCTTCAGTGTTTTAAACAGGTTTTGAAAAGAGTTTTTGTGCTAAAAAGATTTCATCCTTTTTGTTTTGGGTTTTTGAAAAATCAAAGAAAATAGGAATTTGGGATATTTGTATTGGTTTTCATTTTCTATCTTTTACAAGAGTTTTCCCAAGTATTTTCTTTGTTGCTTGTTTTTTAAAAATACCTAGTTTTCCACACTTGAGCTATCACCTATCCTATTCTATTAGGATCATTTGTTTTGTGGAAAAAGAGAAAAGAAAGAGAGTTTGAGTTTGTGGTCTTTGGAACCACTTGTTGTAAACACCCTTATTCTTTGTGTATCCCTCTTAGGTAGAGGTGATCGGTGATTGGTTTGCTCCCTCTAGTGAGAGGTGGAGTTTGGTTGTAAACCCTCTTCGGTAGAGGTGTTGTGGTTGTTTGGCTACGGGCCTACCCCTCGGTTGTGAGGTGGTTGTTTGAGAGAGGAGTTCGGTACTCCTTGTGTTGTAACAAATCCTTCTCGGTGAAGGTTCCCTCGGTGGGAGTCCTCGGTGGACATTATAGTGGATTCGAAATCCTACATGGTGGTGTAGGCGGGGATGTAGAGCAAGGTGCTCGAACCTCGAAACATATCTTATTGTTAGCGTTTGATCCACTTGTCTCTCTAACTCTCTCTTGTTTATTTGTGCAAAGCATCATTCATATTCATATCATACATATCTATTTGCTTGTGTTGCCTTGCATATATTCATATTGCTATTCATCCTTATTTGCTTGGCTTGCTTGTGTGTGTGCCTAACTTATACTTAACCAACAAGAGCTTCACATAGCACCTCAACCCATTCAAGGGAATCAAGAGGAGTTAGTCCAGAGCCCTTCACGGGGAATTCGGCTACACTTGTTGTGTTGTATTAAGTTTGTGCAAGATTTGCATTAACTTCCGCATTTAGCGCATTTAGTTCATTAGATTAGCACTTACACCTATTCACCCCCCCTCTAGGTGTTTTTCAATTGGTATCAGAGCTAGTGCTCCTGATACTTAGGCTTAACATCCTAGGAGTGAGATCCATTTGATTGCTAGTCTATTGTTTGCATTTGCTTGTTTGCACACTCATATAGTTTGCCATGGACTTCATGACCCCACCTAGCTTTGACCCTTCCAACATTGTTGTTTGGAAGTATAGGATGTCCATGTACCTAAAAACTCTAGGTTTGCATGTCTTTCTTGCAGCCACCAAGAAATGCTATCTTGGAGATCGCAATCATATAGGGGCCATGCACAAGCCCTTGAGGCCATTAGAAGCACACTTCCTAAAGATTATCTTATGCGTGTTTCTAACTTTGATTCCGCCTTTGCAGTGTGGAATTTGTTGACAACCACCACCACCTCCAAGCTTCAATTGCCAAATCAACCGGAGGAGTCTAGTGGAGAATCCGAGTCTCAATGCTTTATGAACCAAGGGAATGACTCCCTTGAGGTACATTCAGAACCCCACTTAGATAATGATGATTGTGCTAGTTCTTCCAATGATTATGCAGATCCCCATGCATTAAATGAAGAACTATCAATTGTTTGTGAAAAATTGATTGAAAAATATAACTTATTGAAAAGAAAAGTCTAGGCCTTAACAATGATAATAAAAATTTGATTGCTAGACTTGATGTTGTTTTGCAAGAGAAAGAGGAGATGCTAATGAGAGGGATTCATTAAAATCTCAATTTGATCTTGCACTTAAAGAAAATGAGTTTTTGAAAAATAAAATGATTGTCATGTTCTTTTGAAGAAAAATGAAAATTTGTCTTCAAAAATTGATTTTGTTTTAAAAGAGAATGTTGCTTTGAAAAATAAAATAATTTCTATTTCAAGTGATTTGAATGTTTGTTTAGATAAAAATATTGTTTTGCAAAATAAGATTGATGCACATGTTTGCCATGCTAGGGTAGTATCACACACTTCACCTATTGCATGCCACACTTCTTCTTCTAAGATTAATGATGATATTTGTTTGCTTAAGAAGAAGGTTGATTGTTTGGGCTCCACTATGAGCCAATGTGCCATGAACCACTCACGTTTGGAAACCTTAGTTCGAAAGAAACAAGTTCCATCCTTTATGCATGCACACCCTCCACGACATACACATGCCCCTCATGGACACACTCATCACATGTATGCTCATGTGTACACATGTACACATTGTGGACGTAAGGGCCACCTTGCTAAATTTGTTATGATAGATTACATACTTCAAATTTAGTAAAGAATTTTGTTTGGGTTAGAGAAGGTACTAACCCCTATGGACCTAAAAGAGTATGGGTACCAAAGACCACCCCTCATGTTTTTGATGTAGGTGTGGGCTCTCACATGACGTGAGAGTGATGACATCTTGGAGTGGATGCGTTCCGAGCTTCATGGAATCTAATGGATGCATCACTTTCAAGGGAAGTTTGGTGGAGATGACCACCATGTTTTGGAGACAAGGAAAGTTGCCTTCTAGGTTTTGGAACGATTCCTAACTTCTATTTATTGTTTTCATGCTTTCAATATTCATTGTTTATAGCATGTTTTATTGTTTAGTGATTAGTATGAAAATGCCATGCTTATTAGACTTGTGATATACATGTTTAGTTATTTTGAGACACCCATGTTTTATATGGATAAATTCTTTTGTGTTCTCATTTTTTTGGTTGATATTGCGTATATCATAGTTCTAATAACTTGTGGATTTTCTTAATAATCATGTTTTTGTTTATCATGTTGATTTTTATCCCGTTTTATGCTTCATGTGTAGATTACATGTTTAGATGTTAGTTTTCATTAAAACTTGGTGTATACTTGTGCATATAGTGGGCCACAAATAATTTATATATGTTTGAGTTGAATGCTTATTTGAACCCATTAGATGTGCCAGTATAATCTAGTTTTGATGATTCATGCATTTTAAACTTGTATTCCTATTTTTGAATTTGTTTTATGATTGTGTGTTTTCATTTCATGTATATGTTGTATTGCCAAACTTTAAGATATACATGTATACCCCTTGAGTCATTTGCCTTCATGCAAATCTATATATGGACTCAATTGTGTTTAGGGATATGTATGTAACTTATTGTGTTGACAATTCATACATATACCTTGAAATGAAATTTGTTTTAATGAAAATTTAGTTTCTCATGTTTCCATGTGTTTTAGTTTAACTTCATGTATATGTCTATCTTGTCCAAACTATTAGATATACATGTTTATCCTTTTGAGCCACGTGCCTTCATGCATATATCTTTGTGGACTTTTTGTATTTGGATATGTATGTATACTTTAGTTTGTATTAGACATACATATGCCTTGAAGATTAATAATTTAGATGATTTTTATGTTTTCATGTTTTCTTGTTTCAAGGAATTTTGAGCTTAATTGGAAATTTCATAATGCCATGTCACACATTACTTGTACACTCACCATTTTTAAAATATTTCTCATGAGTATGTTTTCATGAGCATGTATGAACTTTATTGAATATTGAGTGTTTTAAGTGCTATGTGATTTACATGTGTTTTATGAAAATTATTTTTGTTGTATTCCTTACTTGAAGGATTTCGTACTAGTTTAAAAGTTTTCCATTTAACTAGTTTCGGTATTCTTCATTTTGGTAGAGTTTTTCAAACTAAGCCTATTTTCAAATCTATTTTTGAAAACCCCTACCTTCTACAGGAGGTTGGATGGGAGTCCATGCCTTGTATGTTTATATTGAAAATCATTTTAAACTTGTGCATGAGATGGGAGGTAGTTATATGAGTTATACCATGTTTTATTGTTATGTCAATTGGTATCATTGAACTCTTTCAATTGGTATCAATTTGATCTTTTGTATACTCATATGTTTATTGTGTATGTATATTTTCAATTGTATCATCTATTGGTGATTGGTACTCATTCTATTTCATACACATATACTTGTTTTATTTGTGCTTAAGATATAAATTTTTCACACAAATTTTGTTTATGCTAGAGCTTGAGTTTCATCTATTACTTCAATTGATTCATTTTTCAATTGGTATCTTTATTCAAGCTTATTTAAAAAAAAAACTATGCATAGGCTTGTTAAAATAAGAGTATACATAGTTTTTGTTGGTATTTCATAAAGGGGGAGAAAATTCGATTTTCATATTTCAATTGGTATTTAGTTTTCCACTCCCTTGCTTTATGATAGAAAATAGTCATTTCAATTATTTATATGGCTTAAAAGAAAAAATACTATCTTTTGATATCATGATGTCTTGTGTTTTAAATTGGCATCTAAAAATTTTGTTTAAAGAAAAATACAAAAGTTTTGATTTATATTGACTATATGCAAGGAGAGCTTAACATCTCTTCTACATATAAATTCATATTGAGTGTATCTTGTATTGAAGAGCTTAACATCTCTTCTTTATGCGGTACGCGTGTGTAGGGGGAGCTTCACATCTCCTCTTATGCATTACATAATGTGTGTTATGTGAATTAGGGCATAACATCCCTCTTTCATGTAATGCATATGTGTAGGGAAGCTAACTTAGCGTCTTCCTCTTCATGAATGTATATAGCATATAACATTTATTGATCTTTATTTATTTTCAATTGATATCAAGATGTTTCATTGACATATTTTTCGATTGATATCATGTTGTTTATAGTCACCCCTTATTGACCTTGTTTTTGTTTTAGACAAAAAGGGGGAGAACATTATTTTATTGTTTTGATTGACAAAAAGGGAAGAAAGATTTTTACCCCTCATTTTATTATTTTTAT
This sequence comes from Agave tequilana, assembly GCA_038442645.1. Lineage (NCBI taxonomy): Eukaryota > Viridiplantae > Streptophyta > Magnoliopsida > Asparagales > Asparagaceae > Agave > Agave tequilana. The sequence goes on along the minus strand of JAVJIF010013442.1, from coordinate 137,322 downwards.
TGTTTACCCCTTTGTTGATGAGTGACAAAAAGGGGGAGAAAGATTTTGAGTTTTGAGTTTGATATATGCATATTTATGTTTTTGCATATATTAAGTTTTATTGGTATCTAGAGCATCTAGTGTTTTTGTTAATGTTTTATTAATTTAATTGGTATCTAGAACTTCTAGAATATGTTTATGTGTTTTATGCATGTTGACGCATACATGTTTATGTACATTCATTGCATATTTATTATTTATTGTTTATGCATGAGTTAAGGGGAGCTTCTTTGAAGCTTAACTTTAATCCATGCATATATAACTCCATGAGATTTGTCATCATCAAAAAGGGGGAGATTGTTGGCCCAAAGGCCCTCCACCCTAGTTTTGATGATGATAACTCATGTAGTTATATTTATTAATATTCTTGTGATTTTAAGTTTCAGATCATTAGCAAGATATTAGTTGGTGATTAGCTTCAACAAAGGTGTTTAGAAGCTTTTCATAGTGATTCCAGGGCCAAAACATCAAGATCATACATTGCCGAACCCATGGATGGAGTTTTGGAGCAAGTCAACTTGAAGATGAAGATCATCAAGAAGACTTAGGTATCCATAGTTTAGATAGTGTGTTTAGATCCATTTGTAAAGCTTAGTATAGTTGATATGCTCAAGTGGACAAACACACACGTTTTATGTTTTGGAATTGGTTTTCATGAATAGTTTGATCAAAACAAGTTTAAATAGTTTTTATGTATATTAGATATGTTCAATATACATACATGCTTCATATCTTAAACAAACTTATTTTGATATGCCTATTCATGAGTTTTTAGGAAAATCAGATTTCCTATTTGAAAAAAATCAAGTTTGATAAAAATACATGTTTTGGTTTTTGACAAAATTTGCAAGACTCAAAAATGAATTGATATGATTGATATATGTCTTGAAATTTTTATCACAAGTTTGTGTTTTAATATAAAATGTTAAAACAAGTTTTGTGGATTTTTAGAAGACTTAAAAGATTTTTCAAAATATTTTTAAACTATTTTTCTGACCCAGTTTTCTGTTCCAGGCTTCAATCAGTCGACTAAGTCAACTGATCTAGTCGACTTGGCTGAAGTCGGTCGACCGGGCCGGTCGACCGACGTGCACAAATCTGTGGACGTTTGGAGACACTGGGACGGTCGACCGTCCGGGTCGACCGGGTCTGAGAGCAGTGCTCTCTGTTTGTTTGGGTCGACCGGGCGGTCGACCGTGGTTGCCCAACGGTCACATTTCTGACCGTTGGCGGTCGACCGGGCCGGTCGACCGTCAGCCTGTCAGGCTGCCACATCAGCCTAACAGCTAGTTTTCTGATGGGGCTATAAATACCCCATTTGTTTGAGGTTTTCACCAAGATTTTTAGAGTTAAAAATTCCTGACTTCTTCAGTGTTTTAAATAAGTTTTGAAAAGAGTTTTTGTGCTAAAAAGATTTCATCCTTTTTGTTTTGGGTTTTTGGAAAATCAAAGAAAATAGGAATTGGGATATTTGTATTGGTTTTCATTCTCTATCTTTTACAAGAGTTTTCCCAAGTATTTTCTTTGTTGCTTGTTTCCAAAAATACCTAGTTTTTCACACTTGAGCTATCACCTATCCTATTCTATTAGGATCATTTGTTTTGTGGAAAAAGAGAAAAGAAAGAGAGTTTGAGTTTGTGGTCTTTGGAACCACTTGTTGTAAACACCCTTATTCTTTGTGTATCCCTCTTAGATAGAGGTGATCGGGTGATTGGTTTGCTCCCTCTAGTGAGAGGTGGAGTTTGGTTGTAAACCCTCTTCGGTAGAGGTGTTGTGGTTGTTTGGCTACGGGCCTACCCCTCGGTTGTGAGGTGGTTGTTTGAGAGAGGAGTTCGGTACTCCTTGTGTTATAACAAATCCTTCTCGGTGAAGGTTCCCTCGGTAGGAGTCCTCGGTGGACGTTATAGTAGATTGGAAATCCTACACGGTGGTGTAGGCGGGGATGTAGAGCAAGGTGCTCGAACCTCGAAACATATCTTGTTGTTAGCGTTTGATCCACTTGTCTCTCTAACTCTCTCTCTTGTTTATTTGTGCAAAGCATCATTCATATTCATATCATACATATCTATTTGCTTGTGTTGCCTGCATATATTCATATTGCTATTCATCCTTATTTGCTTGGCTTGCTTGTGTGTGTGCCTAACTTATACTTAACCAACAAGAGCTTCACATAGCACCTCAACCCATTCAAGGGGAATCAAGAGGAGTTAGTCCAGAGCCCTTCACAGGGAATTCGGCTACAATTGTTGTGTTGTATTAAGTTTGTGCAAGATTTGCATTAGCTTCCGCATTTAGCGCATTTAGTCATTAGATTAGCACTTACACCTATTCACCCCCCTCTAGGTGTTTTTCAGTTCCCTCGGTGGGAGTACAGTGGATTAGAAATCCTTCTCGGTGAAGGCGGGGACGTAGAGCTAGGGGCTCGAACCTCGGAACATATCATTGTGTTTGCGTTTGATCCATTGTCTCTCTAACTCTCTCTCTTTTATTTGTGCATAACATCATTCTTAGTATCATATCATATTTGCTTGTGTGTATGCCTCACTTATACTTAACCACAAGAGCTTCATATAGCACCTCAACCCATATCTAGGGGAATCAAGAGGAGTTAGTCCAGAGCCCTTCACGGGGAATTCGGCTACACTTGTGTGTTATATTAAGTGTTTGTGCAAATTTATTTTAAACTTCCACATTTAGCGCATTTAGTTTCTAGATTAGCATATCACCTATTCACCCCCTCTAGGTGATTTACATGTCCTTGGCTTCCTCACCTTGCAGGGCAATTTTTCTTCAAATGCCCCACTCCTCCACAAAAATAGCAAGCTCTATCTTGGAGGCATTCTCTAAAATGGTTTGTTCTACACTTCTGGCACCAAGGGGCCTCCGAGATTTTGGGGTGGGACACAGAGGTAGCTTTCCTCAACCATATTCCTCTGCGTCTGGCCTCTCCTCCCCTTTGAAGAGTGGTATTAAACCCAAATCCTTTATTTCTTGTGGACCCTGATGCCACTGATATTGATGGTCCTTGATATCGGGGGCGCTTAGAGTTGGGAATTTCCTTCACCCAGTCTTCATGACCCTCTTGCATATCCATTTCTACCTCCAAAGCTCTTTCCACAGTTTGAAGATAATTCTTCAGTTGCAAAGGAATCAATCTGCCTCGAATTTCTAATCTCAGGCCCTTCACGAACCTCTTCGTCCTTTCTGATTCACTCTTCACCAAGGCATCAGCATACCTGGATAATTGAGTGAATCTCTGATCATATTGAGACACATCCATCAGGCCTTGACGTAATTCTAAGAATTCTGACGCCATCTTGTCTCTAGCCGTCTCAGGGATATATTTTTCAGTGAATTTGTTCACTAAAATTTCCAAGTGATTGATTCTCTTATATTTTTCACACTATTCTTCACCGCCCTCCACCAATGTTCTGCTTCCTTTTGAAACATAAAGGAAGAGAAAGATACCCTTTGCTCATCGGTGCAGTTCATTACATCTAGGATCTTCTCTATCTAGAGAAGCCATGCTTCAGCTTGTAAGGGGTCCACCTCCCCTTTAAATACAGGCAGTTTCATTTTCTGAAATTGTTCCAAAACTCGGTGGGAGTTGTTATTATTTGCTCTGGTCATTAACTGAGTGAGCCACTCCGGTATCACCCCTGGAGTTCCATTATCTCCTCCTATCTGGACTTCAGAATCTTCATTATTGTCCATAGGGTGTGCGCTCCCCATCACACTATAGTGTGACACACCTAGCGACAAAGACTCATTTGGTGGTAGCTGATTTAGATCCATGCGTCCTTCCTATAAGATAAGGGTGTCTAGTCAACATACTTCACAATTGGAAACAATTTGGATAAAATTTTAGTTTCATGCAATCACTTTAATACCATATTCATTATCACTTTTGCAAACAAACAACTTGCTATATATATTTATATGTACATCCCAACACGGATACAAAGATATTATGCTGATATGTCTACCATTTGGATATCCGAATTAACCCATGTGCATACATATAAGATGTGCCAGGGCATATACAACAAACTCTTAAGATATCCATCATCTAGCACATTAGGCTTATACATATATATACATCAAAAGTGTTTGCTCAAAGATTCATCCTTCACAGGGCAGAGTCTCCCCACTTGAGTCCCCGCTGGTACTGCTACTATCCTCGCTATCACCCATGCCTTTCTCGGAGTCTTTCCCCGGTAATTCATCTCCTGCGCAGCACCAGTCATCCAGATCACTATATAGGTCCATGTCATCTTTCCATGTTTCATCCCAAAAGAGACCTCCATAAGTGAATCCTCTACGGGTCTCCCCCTTTATTATACTAGTATCCTCCATCTCTACTAGCTCAAGTGGATCCCCAGCCAAGCTCTCCGTATCGACAATGGTTGGTTCAGGCTCATTAGACGCCTGAGACTCAACCTCCTCATAGTTTATGGGGTCTGGGGCTACAAATATAACTTCTGGGTCAGTCTCATCCGACTCATATCCCCAATCTATAGAATCTTCCATCCAAGTCACACTCGAACTATCCGAGTTAGAGACTGGCCAATAAATGTCAGAGTCCCCCATCTACATGCAAATAAGGAGTTATATCAATCTCAATCCTATAAAATAGTCTCAACATACTGCTATAATCAGAAAGAAACAATACATGTATACACACATACTTGTACTTACACTTATCCTTAGTCTACCCGTAAGTTTCATGTTTTAGAATAACTTAGGTTCAATAGATAATTCAATGCATTCCCTCGTCTCAGTGTCCCATACCAGTAGAAGTTGTTACTGAGAGCCCGCACCCGCAGTCAACTCACCCGAATCAGGATGTGCGGGCACCCTGATTCTGATGCGAGGAAATACTCAATTACCGCTTGACTCATTGTTAATCCGTCACCTAAAATTCACTACCTAACTATTATCACAAGTCCATACGTATAAACCTAACAATTTCATTGTCTCCTACCTCCGGCGTAACCTACTCCTTCTACCTATAAACCTTGGCTCTGATACCAACTGTAACAGTCCCAGTTAATAATTTTCAATGATTACAATCATCACAGATATCCAAGCGTGAGGACCCATCAAGATACAATACTTTCATTCTACTAGCATCAGACTTATCTATACTTTACATCAATCTCCATTCTGATAGCATGTATGATCTTAACATGATTTAGCATTCCCAAAACATTGATCTGACAACTCATAAGGAAACATAGTCTAATACAATACTATTCTAAAGTATAATACAGGCTTTGAGTCTATCACCAAGCATTTCAATATTTACAAGTTCATAGCAAACATCCAAATAGAAGTTATGCATAGTTTTCTACAACCATATACATATCAAAGGACAAGCAGAAAGGTGAAATGTCTCCGTTGTCACCTATCCCGCATATGTTGCTATTAGGCGGGTCCCTTGTCTTTGTCCAAACCTGAAGGTGATAATGAGAACAGAGTGAGCTCGACAGCTCATTGAGTAAAATCATATTTATATGCATATCCATTAAGTAGGTCTATTTGAATTTTATCATCAGGTTGGCAATCGTATTTTTATACCATATGTGTGAAGTTTTAGGTATTAGCTGAAGTTCTGACCCAAACACAGTAACAGGTCCTGTTAGTAGACTAGGTCATTCCTATAGTCGACTAATACCACTTATTAGTTGACTAATTATTGAAGCTATAGTCGACTGGGGTTGATCCAAAAATATTTTCTCTCTGTTGGCCGTCAGTGGCTTATTTAGTCGACTACCCTAACCTGTATAGTTGACTACACTATGTATTAGTCGACTTATACATCACCTATAGTCGACTAAAATGGATCAAAAAGGCATGCTGCTCTCTATTTGTCACTGATAACCAATTCTAATCGACTATCTTTTCTGGTGTAGTCGACTACTATAGGTTATAGTCGACTATTCATCATCTATAGTCGACTAGTCATAGCCAAAAGAAGATGTCTTGTAACACCCGACTTAAATAAATCCGGATTATAGTCTTAATGATTTTCATTTAATCGGTGTAACGGTCATGTTAAGTTTAATCCAAAATTTTTAGGAAATATTAGAATTACATGTATATGTATATACACTTAAGTGTCCTCATTTGCACATTTTAATATTAAGTATATAGTGCATATTTAATAGAAGTAATATACTTGGGAATATTTATACCTAATCAAGGTATATATTGGAGCATCATGAGTATATTACCCTAAATACATTTTTTTTCTCTTTTTCCAAAATAACTAAATGTAGTGATTTGTTGTCACCTTGGGGGCAAGAGGGAAGTGAGGTGGAGAATTCATAGGGTGTCTTGGAAATTGTGGGATGAGGTGTCACACTCTTAGCATATTAGGAATACTAAAAATCCCTATTTGGAAATAAATCATTTCCTTATTAACCAAAATTTTATTTCCCAAATACTTCTTCTTCTTCTTCACTTCCTGGCTGAGAACGAGAAACCCAAAAAAAAAATTTCCTCTCCTCCTTTGATTCCAGTTCCTCTCTCTCTCTCTCTCTTTCTCTCTCTCTCTCTCTCTCTCTCTCTCACACTCCCTTCGGCTCCACCCTAGCCATCGCAGGAGGCGGCGGCCAGGGCGGCCACGCAGCGGCGGCGCGCGGCAGGCGCCGCGCGATCCAGGCCGCGGCAGAGGAAGCCGCGAGCGCGCGCGGCCCAGGCGGCGGCAGAGGAGGCCGCGAGCGCGCACGGCCCAGGCGGCGGCGACGCGCGAAGGTGGAGAAAAGGGGGGAGTTTTTCGGGGTGAGTTTCGGAGAACCCGCGGTTGGATTCGGGCCTCTTCGAACAAAAAAAATTGGGAAAAACAGAATATTATTGGAGGTAAAACCCTAGAATTTTCTTAAATTAAATTATATTTTGTATCATTGTTTAATTTAAGATTTTATTAAATTAGGGCTTGGTTCGGCGGACAAAATAGGTGGAGTTCTTCACATAGGCGTTCATCAAGCAAGTGAGTAAACTCAATTTTGACTAGATTAAGTCTTTGGAAGTTGATAATGTGAATGAATAAATGTTTGAGTAAATTTCAATTTGAAATACTTATATATATAAATTGATATGTATAAAATGAAGAAGATAAAAAGTTTTCACGTTGTGGAATTAAAGAAAAGAAAGAGAAATCTCATTATGTATGATTTAGGAATTATTCTTTCATAGTATGTGCATTATGTAAATTAATGTTTTATTAGCATATTGAAGAATTGGGTAACTTTCATATTGTTTTTGTAAGTTAACGTAACACGGTAAAATGGTTTAGATTGCATATAACGAGAACGGCACGAAGTCTTAGGTAATATGTGTATGTGTATACCGTTGATTTAGTTAGATATTATAGGTGTGTAATACCGGACTAAGTATTATAGTGTGGAATAATAAAGAGGATTATGTCAATAATTGATAAGTACATGATATGTAAGTCTTTGGTGTGGTGTGACACTTCTTTATAAAAGAATAAAATGAGTACATTAGGAGGTTCACATATCTATATAAATGTTAACTCCATGTTTATGTGAAATTGTATGTTAAATGGAATGAGTTATATATTGTTTTGATTATTTTGGAGGAAGGGGCCGAGTAAGAACCGGCAGGAGGGGGAAGACGGTGAAATTTGCATTTTTTTTATATATATATATTATTGGAGGAAGGGGCCGAGCGAGAACCGGTAGGAGGGGGAAGACGGTGATAACTATATATTTAGTACTTGTATATATTTATATGTTACTTGGAGGAAGGGGCCGAGCGCGAACCGGTAGGAGGGGGAAGACGGTGAAAATCATATTATGTGTATGCATGTAATATATATATATATATATATTCTCTGGAGGAAGGGGCCGAGCGGGAGCCGGCAGAAGGGGGAAGTCGGTGACAATTATATTTATCTCTATGGTGTGCTAAAATATGATAGTAATAAACTTTATTTAATTTTTCATGGTAGTCGAGACATTTAACTTAAGAATTGGAGTATGCGAGAGTCCGGTGAGAATAAGTTAATAAACTTCTGGATCAACTTAAAACCACTTGGCATATGAAATTAAATTGGTAAATTTTATATGGTTTACTCACTGAGCTTTCAAGCTCATGCTTTTTTTCCTTTTTGTAAATTTCAGGTTTGGACAAGGGTAAGAAGCCAATGTAGGTTCTAAAATCTTATGGATATGGATGATTGTTCCCTCTCATGTCTTACTTGTGATCGATGCCTACTTCATATCTTGTATACTTTTTGAAACTGCTTTTATGTCTATATGTGAGATTGATGTATGTAAGAAGAATTTGAGTGTTGTGAATATAAGTACAAACTCTATATGTGGCCATTTGGATATGAACTTGACAAGTAACCTTAGTTGTCTGTATGGAAGAACTTGGACATTGTTTTGGTAAGTATGATGTATTGTGGGAATGAATGTTGTAATTCTTTTGGTATATAACGGATGAATGTAAGGTTATGTAAGGAGATTTTATTTCACTTATGCTTTATAAGTAGGCAATTTGTGCCGAAATGATATATTGGTAGTATTGGGTCCATTGTGGACATTTATTGTTGTGGTGTAGTTTGGTCTGGTCTATATTTTAGGGGAGGTGCTGCCGAAATTTCGATGAAATATTGTTTCATTAGTCCAATATTATTAGATATTACTGGGACCGTTACAGTTGGTATCAGAGCAAAGGTTTTAGACTAGAGATGGACTAATTTTAGGGTTGTATGCACACTTAGTGGGAGCACTAGGTAGGGTACTATTAGACCATGAAATTTTAAGTGTATGGGTTCCCTGAAATATATGATATTTGCCTGTTCTCCTACGTCCTAATTAGGGTACCCGCATACTCTAATTTGAACGGATCCTACGAGAGGTGCGGGCCTATTGTGTGGATCTCCAGTGGTATGGGACACTGCGATTGGAGAGTAAGTAAAATATCAGATAAATCAGGGGTAACTCAACTAGAAGATATCTGAAATTGGTAAAATAATTGCAAGCTTTTAAATTGATATATGTGTATAGATATGTGTGATTAATCTATTATGTTTTGAGGATTGTGGAGGAAAACAAGCTAATATGAAACCTTATCTTTTCAGATGGGAGATTCTGAGACGCCCGAGTTATCATCAGAGGGCTCAGAGGTAGAAAGTCAAAGTTGGATTGCAAATAGTATGGATTGGGACTATGAGTCCGATGAAACGGATCCAAAGACTATCTTTAGTGGACCCAAAAGTGGTACCAATGTGGTGGGGTAGCAAAACGCAACAAAGAGAATACCATCAATGATGCTGAGAGTGTTATAAGGAATATGCCAAGGATCGAGGACCAGGAAGATGCACCTAATGCTGAGATGGAGTCCCCTGAGAAGATGTTTTATGGGGGTATTTGGTGGCATTCAAGTTGGATTGAAGATATGGATCTATATGACGATCATGAAAACTGGAGATGCGGGGATGACAGTATAATGGAAGAAAATCCAGAAGAGGATCCCGTAGAAGAAGAAGATCCCGAGGAAGAAGACCCCGAGGAAGACCCTGAGGAAGAGGATCCAGAAGAAGATCCAGAAGAAGGAGTCAATAAGGGGGAAGCCTCGGCCGGTGATAGTACGAACAAAAGCTTTGCTGATTCAAATACCACTCCTTGAAGTCAGGGGGGGCTAGGACATAGCATTTTGGAAGGATAAATATTTTGTACTTCCATGTTCAGGACTTTTTGGGGAAGGGTCTTATATGTTGTAAGTAAATGTGCAGAAAGGACATATCTTAGTTTGTGTGCTTGTACCTTTTGTATGAATATAAGCATTTCATGTAAATCTTGTAAACAAATTTTTTGAAGTTATAATAGTAATAGCATTTTGTATATGAAATTTTCGTATTCAAAGAATTTTGTTGATAACCAGAATTGTTAAATTTCTAGGTAGTAATGGATCTAAACTTTCCTCCGGCGGATACAAATTCTGAGGAGAACGCCCCACCCCACAGTACGGTTGGGAGTGTCCATCCTCCGACCCATCAGGAGATTTCGATGGATAGATTCAATGCTGATCGGAGAGCCCCAGACCGGATGCCGGATTGGTTGATGCAGTTAACCACTGCAAACAATCCACGCAGGGCTCTAGAGCAATTTCAAAAATTGAACCCTCCGCCATATAAAGGAGGAGCAGACCCAATTCAAGCAGAGGAGTGGCTTCGTCAAATTTGTAAAATACTAGATGTGATGGAATGCACCGAGAATCAAAGGGTATCATTCACTTCTTTTATGTTCCAAGGCGAGGCGGAACATTGGTGGGAAGTGGTTAAAACAGGAGCCAAATCCCTAGGAGAAGAAATTTCTTGGAAATTCTTGGTTAAAAAGTTCAATGAGAAATATATACCCGGAGTAGTGAGGGACAAGCTCGCAATGGAATTCCAAGAATTAAAGCAAAATCTATTGACGGTGAATCAGTATGAAATCAAATTCACTCAACTATCAAGGTATGCCGGTAAGTTGGTGTCTGAAGAAGAAGACAGGACAAAAAGATTTGTACGGGGATTGAGACCAGAAATCAGGAGCCAACTAATTCCATTCCAACTTCAAATTTACAGTCAGGCAGTGGAGAAGGCTCTAGAGGTTGAAAGGGACCTGCAAGAAAATCAGGATGTGAGAACTAGAGAGTTGCCATCTACCAAACGCTTCCGATATCTCAGCACACCAAGAAGTGGATCCACCAACTTCAGGTTCGGAGGAGGAACTGGACCTTCGTCAGCATCAACTCCAAGAATGATGGCAGACTCGTGGCCCAGGAATGCAGGACCTTTTCAAAACTCGCCACAAGCAGCTTATCCGCGTCAAAATTTCGCGGGAGGAACGTGGTGTCCTAGATGCAACCGTAATCACACAGGAAGCTGCCTGGTAAACAAACAGTGTTTTGCCTGCGGTCAAATGGGCCACATGAGGAGGGATTGTCCAACACTTCGAGGTTCTTCTGGTGCTATTAGGGGAACAGGCAGACGGACCGCAGGCATCGCCCCGACAAATGGATCATCAGGTGCTTTTCGTCGGTCAAACAACACATTTCGACCAACCATGACGCAAGCTTCAGTGCAACAACTCAGGGTTCAAGGAAGGATGAATGCTTTGACCCAACAAGAAATCCTGGCATCTAATTCAGTGGTTGAAGGTACTATTTACTTATCTGGAGCAATTGCTCGAGCATTGTTTGATTCCGGTGCCACACATTCGTTTATTTCCTCATCTTTTGCCTCAAAAATTAATAAGATACCCGAACCCTTGAGCTTTCAACTGGTGGTGTCCACCCCGGTAGGCACAACTTTGATTACTGACGTATATTATAAGGAGTGTGAAATCATTATAGGAGAAATGAACACACATGCAGACTTGATCAAACTACGAGAGATGGAATATGATATCATCCTAGGAATGAACTGGTTATCAACACACCATGTACATGTAGACTGCCATCAAAAGAACATATTCTTCAAAATACCAGGGACCCCAAGATATGTGTTCGAAGGGACAAGGAATAAGATCAGCATTCCTGTAATCTCAGCCTTAAAGGCCACCAAACTATTACGACATGGATGTCAAGGATTTTTGGCAACAGTATTAGCCAAGGAGAAAGAGGAAGTGAGAATTGAAGACATAACCGTTGTAAGAGAATATCCTGATGTGTTCCCCGAAGAATTGCCAGGCTTACCTCCGGACAGAGAAGTAGAATTCTCCATTGATCTTCTACCTAGAATAGGACCTATATCAAAGGCTCCCTATAGAATGGCACCAGCAGAGATGAAAGAATTAAAGGAACAATTAGAAGAATTATTAGGCCTGGGATTTATTCGGCCAAGTGTATCATCCTGGGGTGCTCCTGTATTATTTGTAAAGAAGAAAGATGGAAGTATGAGACTGTGCATAGATTACAGGGAGTTGAATAAAGTCACTATCAAAAATAGATACCCACTTCCGAGGATAGATGATCTTTTTGATCAGCTTCAGGGTGCAAGTGTATTTTCCAAAATGGATTTAAGATCCGGATACCATCAATTGAAAATCAAATCAGAGGATGTCCCTAAAACAGCCTTTAGAACCAGATATGGGCATTATGAATTTCTGGTGATGCCATTTGGACTGACCAATGCCCCAGCAGCATTTATGGACCTGATGAATAGAATCTTTCAACCATATTTGGATAAATTTGTAGTGGTATTTATTGATGATATACTGATCTATTCAAGAAACCCAGAGGAACATGAAAAGCATTTGAGAATAGTATTGCAATTGTTGAGGGAAAAGCAACTTTATGCAAAATTAAAAAGTGTGAATTCTGGTTAGAAAAAGTTAGATTCCTTGGTCATATTATTACTAAAGAAGGAATATCTGTGGATCCAGCAAAAATAGAAGCAATTGAGAATTGGCCCCGACCTACCAATATCTCCGAAGTACGAAGTTTCTTAGGACTGGCTGGGTATTATCGAAGGTTTGTAGAGGGATTTTCCAGGATTGCGGCACCATTGTCACAATTGACCAAGAAAAATCTCAAGTTTCATTGGGGGGAAAGTCAGGAGGATAGTTTTCAAGAATTGAAGAATAAGCTAACTTCGGCCCCAATCCTAGCCATGCCTTCTGGGACCGAAGGATATGTTATATACAGTGATGCATCAAAGTCGGGGTTGGGTTGTGTATTAATGCAACATGGTAGAGTAATTGCTTATGCATCCAGACAACTTAAAAACCATGAGAAGAACTATCCCACCCATGATTTGGAACTGGCTGCAGTCGTATTTGCTCTAAAAATTTGGCGACACTATTTATATGGCGTGTCATGTGATATATATACAGACCATAAGAGCCTGAAGTATATATTTACTCAAAAAGAATTGAATATGCGCCAAAGAAGATGGTTGGAACTAATGAAAGATTATGATTTGAATATTCATTATCACCCTGGGAAAGCCAACGTGGTAGCAGATGCGCTTAGCCGCAAATCAGAGGGATCTTTAGCTACACTATTAACTCAACAGGCCAATTTATTAAAGGAGATAGAAAGGATGCAGATTGAGGTTCAACCGAAGGAGATTCTAATTAGAGATAGCCAGATGAACCAAGTTAGAGTGGAATTTGATCTTTATGATAAGATCCACCAGGCACAACAAAATGATGAACAGACAGTTAAGAACTTCGAGAAAGTGTTAAAGGGCGAAACACAATATTTCATCATTGATAAAGGATTACTAAAGAGGGGAAACCGGGTATGTGTACCCTCCAACTTTGAACTCAAGGAACAAATTATGAGGGAAGCCCATTGCACTCCTTACACAGCTCACCCTGGGGCAACTAAAATGTATCAAGATCTGCGAGCAAATTTTTGGTGGGAAGGGATGAAGGATGACATAGCAAGGTTCGTGCAGAAATGTTTAATATGTCAACAAGTTAAAGCAGAACATAAGAAGCCCCCGGGAATGCTAATGCCACTCCAAGTTCCTGAATGGAAATGGAATCATATTACTATGGATTTTGTGTCAGGACTTCCCAAGTCTCCTCGTAGACATGATGCTATATGGGTGATAGTTGACCGACTCACTAAGTCCGCACATTTCTTACCCATTCGATTGGATTACTCAATGGATAAGTTAGCACAAATCTATCTCCAGGAGATAATTAGAATTCATGGGGTGCCTGAAATCATTGTGTCAGACCGAGACCCTCGATTCCAGTCCAGATTTTGGATCAACTTAGCTAAAGCTCTGGGAACCAAGCTTCACCTTAGCACAGCAGCGCACCCGCAAACTGATGGGCAGTCCGAAAGGACTATTCAAATAGTAGAGGATATGCTGAGAGCTTGTACATTAGATTTTGGGGGCAATTGGGAGAAGTACCTATCATTAGTGGAGTTCGCATATAACAACAGCTACCAGTCCACTATAGGAATGCCACCCTTCGAAGCTTTATATGGAAGGAAGTGTCGATCACCCATTTGTTGGGAAGAAGTGGGAGATCGAAGATTACTGGGATCGGACATAGTCCAAGAAACTACAGAAAAGATCCAGACAATAAGAGAAAGGATGAAGGCAGCTCAAAGCAGACAAAAAGCATATGCAGATCAACGCCGGAGACCCCTGGAATTTACGGAGGGAGATAAGGTTTTTCTGAAGATATCTCCGATGAAAGGGGTAGTGCGCATTGGCAAGAGAAGCAAGTTGGGACCTCGGTATATTGGACCTTTTGAAATATTGGAAAGAATTGGACCGTTGGCCTATCGGTTAGCCTTACCACCGGAGATGGAAAAAGTGCATAATGTGTTCCATGTATCACAGCTAAGGAAATACATACCAGATCCCAACCATGTCCTCAAATATTCACCATTACAAATTCAAGAAGACCTATCCTGCGTAGTGGAGCCGGTGCAAATTCTTGACCGTAAAGAGAAACAATTGAGAAATAAGGTGATTCCCTTAGTAAAAGTTTTATGGAGAAGTCAAAAGCTTGAAGAAACGACATGGGAACCGGAAGAAGAAATGCAAAGATCTCATCCGCAACTATTTCAAAGTACGTTAAGTTTCGGGACGAAACTCTTTTAAGGAGGGTAGTATTGTAACACCCGACTTAAATAAATCCGGATTATAGTCTTAATGATTTTCATTTAATCGGTGTAACGGTCATGTTAAGTTTAATCCAAAATTTTTAGGAAATATTAGAATTACATGTATATGTATATACACTTAAGTGTCCTCATTTGCACATTTTAATATTAAGTATATAGTGCATATTTAATAGAAGTAATATACTTGGGAATATTTATACCTAATCAAGGTATATATTGGAGCATCATGAGTATATTACCCTAAATACATTTTTTTCTCTTTTTCCAAAATAACTAAATGTAGTGATTTGTTGTCACCTTGGGGGCAAGAGGGAAGTGAGGTGGAGAATTCATAGGGTGTCTTGGAAATTGTGGGATGAGGTGTCACACTCTTAGCATATTAGGAATACTAAAAATCCCTATTTGGAAATAAATCATTTCCTTATTAACCAAAATTTTATTTCCCAAATACTTCTTCTTCTTCTTCACTTCCTGGCTGAGAACGAGAAACCAAAAAAAAATTTCCTCTCCTCCTTTGATTCCAGTTCCTCTCTCTCTCTCTCTCTTTCTCTCTTTTTCTCTCTCTCTCTCTCTCTCTCTCTCACACTCCCTTCGGCTCCACCCTAGCCACCGCAGGAGGCGGCGGCCAGGGCAGCCACGCAGCGGCGGCGCGCGGCAGGCGCCGCGCGATCCAGGCCGCGGCAGAGGAAGCCGCGAGCGCGCGCGGCCCAGGCGGCGGCAGAGGAGGCCGCGAGCGCGCACGGCCCAGGCGGCGGCGACGCGCGAAGGTGGAGAAAAGGGGGGAGTTTTTCGGGGTGAGTTTCGGAGAACCCGCGGTTGGATTCGGGCCTTTTCGAACAAAAAAAATTGGGAAAAACAGAATATTATTGGAGGTAAAACCCTAGAAATTTTCTTAAATTAAATTATATTTTGTATCATTGTTTAATTTAAGATTTTATTAAATTAGGGCTTGGTTCGGCGGACAAAATAGGTGGAGTTCTTCACATAGGCGTTCATCAAGCAAGTGAGTAAACTCAATTTTGACTAGATTAAGTCTTTGGAAGTTGATAATGTGAATGAATAAATGTTTGAGTAAATTTCAATTTGAAATACTTATATATATAAATTGATATGTATAAAATGAAGAAGATAAAAAGTTTTCACGTTGTGGAATTAAAGGAAAAGAAAGAGAAATCTCATTATGTATGATTTAGGAATTATTCTTTCATAGTATGTGCATTATGTAAATTAATGTTTTATTAGCATATTGAAGAATTGGGTAACTTTCATATTGTTTTTGTAAGTTAACGTAACACGGTAAAATGGTTTAGATTGCATATAACGAGAACGGCATGAAGTCTTAGGTAATATGTGTATGTGTATACCGTTGATTTAGTTAGATATTATAGGTGTGTAATACCGGACTAAGTATTATAGTGTGGAATAATAAAGAGGATTATGTCAATAATTGATAAGTACACGATATGTAAGTCTTTGGTGTGGT
Source organism: Agave tequilana (assembly GCA_038442645.1). Taxonomy (NCBI): domain Eukaryota; kingdom Viridiplantae; phylum Streptophyta; class Magnoliopsida; order Asparagales; family Asparagaceae; genus Agave; species Agave tequilana. The sequence continues at coordinate 121,184 of JAVJIF010013442.1, read as the reverse complement.
GTGACACTTCTTTATAAAAGAATAAAATGGGTACATTAGGAGGTTCACATATCTATATAAATGTTAACTCCATGTTTATGTGAAATTGTATGTTAAATGGAATGAGTTATATATGTTTTGATTATTTTGGAGGAAGGAGCCGAGTAAGAACCGGCAGGAGGGGGAAGACGGTGAAATTTGCATTTTTGTATATATATATTATTGGAGGAAGGGGCCGAGCGAGAACCGGTAGGAGGGGGAAGACGGTGATAACTATATATTTAGTACTTGTATATGTTTATATGTTACTTGGAGGAAGGGGCCGAGCGCGAACCGGTAGGAGGGGGAAGACGGTGAAAATCATATTATGTTTATGCATGTAATATATATATATATATATATATATATAATATATATTGTAATACCCCTCTCCCGGAATACGTACTTAGATACGTATTCAGTCTTTCGATCGTATTTTCGATTTACCTTCCGTATTTGACCGATTTTAATTTCAAATATCATTTTCTAATATTTTAGATTTTATGTGATTTTCTGGAATTTTCTGGAATTAAAATGAATTTCTCCGAAACCGGTGTCGGCTAGTGCCGCTGACCGATTTCCGAATTTTTATCTTCCAAACAGTTAGGAATTTTTAGAAAGTCCTTTAGACTTTATTGCTTAGAATCATATTTCTTACTTATACACTTTTTCTGAGAATTTTATGAATTTATGAAAATTCTTTCGGAGTCGGTAAATAACTGATTCCGGGATTTTTAATTTTAAAACTATACAGTATTTCTTCAAACGAATTTCACCATGAGTCTTCAAATATTATTCTTGATTTTTGGTAAAATTTTTAGATCATTCCGAGATACTTGAATTTCGGGCATTTTTTCAATTATTGCAAATTCCATTTTCCACCTCATGTGCCACCTCAATTCCCACTCACCCTTCACCTAACCCCACTCACTCTCTCTCCTTCCCATGGCTGGCCAGTGGCCAAGTGAGGGACACCTCACCCCCCTTCTTTTGCAAGAAAACCCTTCCCTTTCACCTTAATTCCACCCTCTTTGAAATAATCCCAACCTATAAATCCCTTTCATTTGCAAATTTCCCCTTTTCCTTCTCTTTCACTTCATCAAGAGAGAAGCTCTCCATAATCCTCTTCTTCTTCAAGCAAGAACCCTAGCTCCTAGATCACCCCAATCCCTTCACCTCCACCTCAAGATCTCAAGGACTTCAACCAAGGCTTCATCAAGGACTACAATTTCAACCATCACTCCCCAAGGTAACACATAGAGCAACTCCTTCAACTCAAGATTGTGGATTGTAGCCCCCCTCTTCCTCCATTGGATCAAGCTCCTAATTGAACCTTCCCAAGTGAGTATCTTTACTCACCAAGACCTAGATTTCCCTCTATTTACCTGTGATAGTAATTCTTGTGAAATGGTTCCATAAAAATCCAATTTTTAGGTCATCAAAGCTCAAATCCAACCTCCCCATGTGTGTATATCTACTCACTAAGGCTAGTCCCTGTTGTGGTGTACTTGTGTTGATAGATCAGGTCCCCTAATAACATAAAAATCCTATCTTTAGGCTGTTAGAACCAATCCCTTAAAAATCTGATTTTTCTGCCTTAACAGTAGCAGATTCCAGAGGATCGGTCGACCGGCAGTCGACCGATCACTCTACCGATGTGCACAGCGTGCACAGTTTTGAGCTGGCGGTCGACCGGCAGTCGACCGACCACTCGACCGGCTTAGGGAATTAGTATGGACCAGTCGACCGGTAGTCGACCGGCCAAAACCTGGAGCTCACGGCATCTGCACGGTCGACCGGCAGTCGACCGGGAGCCGACCGCCAGTTATGTCCCCAGTCGACCGGCAGTCGACCGGAGGTCGACCGACAGCCTAATTCTGGGCCAGTTTTCTGACTCCTTTCCTTTTTAATTTCTGACCCTTCCCTGATATTTGTATACTGTTTTAGCTTTGTTTATGCTTCATACCTGTACTGCATGACTTGTTACCTGATGAATCTTGCTTTATTATGCTTCATGACTCATGTTACATATTGCTATTCCATAACTTGTTAAATGTGAAGTATCACCACCCCTTCATGCTATCACTGAAACACCAAGCATGATATACCCGACTTATTATATAAAATAGACCAACTTACATTGGGGTCAGGGGGAATATGCGGATATCGATATGTGTTCGTGTTTACAGTGGTTTTAGGTATATTGTACAATTATGTTCCGGTCTAACCTGTGGTACTCCAGGGGACCGAGGGGAGTGCTTGCTCCCTTTCCTGTTTACTGTCATGACAAGGGCATTCATAAGACCCTCCTGTTAGGCCTTGCGGCTGGTTCCGTCTTCAAGCAACGGAACACCCTGGACCGTGGTCCCGGGCATGCACGGGACCCACTGTAAACATAGTTCGTCGATACAACCGCTGTTTCCAATAACAACCTTGCTTTACTAGGATATGGATCTATGTGCTCTGGGACGCTGGGTCACATAGCTAGATATCACAGTAAGACAAGTAATAATAATAAGACGTTAATTGTAGATTTATTGCATATGACCTTATCTTATTGAGTTTACATCACTTGTTATTCGTTGCTATTTATTACTACTCCATTATCTTTAATCATGATCCTTAGTCACTTGGCTATCTTTTATTTGTTGTTATATGTCTTGACCCCTTGGATTTGCATATTCAGATTCCGAGGCTTGGAACGAAGTAGAGCCTTCCACAGAGGACCGGGCTTATCTTTGCGAGCAGGCTGACCAGCTCTAGTCCCATCGTGCCCGACTCTTCCTTTTGGTTCACGGGATCTCCATCCATTACGTGAGCATTTTGTGCTTCTGGTTGTATATCATTCTTTTGGACTTGGGTTGTGATAAAAGACACTTGTAAAGTGATGTTGCTTATCATAACTTGTATAACCTTGTAATTGTATCTTGTAAGTTGGCATATGAATATACCACGCTTTGTGTTGTACTCTGATACTTGTTGTACTTATTGCTTAGCGTATATACGTGGGGGCACCTTCTGACCTACGTATATGCGTTGCAGTGACGTCCCCGTATCCGTGGGATCGGGGCGTTACAGGTTGGTATCAGAGCCTAGGCTCTCAAACCTAAAAGTACAATCAAGTGACAAATTCTAGTAATTTGCTAATGCCAACTACAATGTACAAAGTTGTCTAGTCCTCCTTGATTCCGTCCTTGATTCATTTCCTCGTGTCCTAAGCTCCTTTCATTTGTTTCCAATTCCAGATCTTATCCCTTTCGGTATGGAGAGGCGATCGGGTCGTAACAACATCGGGCAAGTACCGAATGGACCCGTAGGAGGAGAGAGTGCTGATATCCTGAAGGTCATTCAGACCATGATGGAGAACCAGCAGCAGCAGACTGAGCTCCTCAGGCAGGAGTTGGCAGCCCCAAAGGAGCAAAGGCCTGGGAACGTGTCAGATTTCCGGCGGCTACAACCGGCCATCTTCACGGGAGTCGAGAAACCATTGGATGCTGAACAATGGTTGACGGACACCACTGATTTGCTGAACGCCGCCCGAGTGCCTAAGGAGAACCAAGTGGAGGTTGCCAAGATTCAGCTGAAGGACATAGCCCGAACTTGGTGGTTGGCCGAAGAGGCCAGATTGGAGAAGCCTGTCTCCTGGGATACTTTCTCCAAGAGCTTCTACAGTCGATTCTTCCCTGCTACTGCTCAGAAGGACATGGAGGAGCAGTTCATCAGACTACAGCAAGGGAACAAGTCCGTGGATGAGTATGCCGCGGAGTTTCTCAGACTGAGCCGCTTTGCCCCGTACATGGTGACGGATGAGGAGAAGAGGGCAAGCCGGTTCCAGCAAGGTCTGCAGGTGGACTTACAGGTCCTCTTGATGCCCCAGCGGCTGAAGACCTATTCAGAGGTTCTCACCATCGCTCGAGAGGTGGAGCGTGGGTTAGAGAAGAAGCAGGAGGATCAGATGAAGAACCAGGCCATGAAGAGGCCGTTTGTACCAGTGGGTAGAGGAGGACCATACAGAGCAGCGAAGGTTCAGGCCAGGCAACCATTCAGAGCAGTTCCTTACCAGATGGCTCGACCAGGTCTTATCTGCAACTTTTGCCAGAAACCAGGACATTCTCAGCAGAATTGCCGGAGGGCAAGCGGATTGTGTTTGGTGTGTGGAGCACGAGACCATGCCGTAGAGACCTGTCCACACAGGAGAATGGGGTTTGCTAACCAAACCTTGCCGACACCTCAAGAGCAGAATGGACAGAGGGTACTACCAGGGCCAGTGGGGCAGAGGAACCAGGGACCAGTGATGAGGAGAGCTCTTCCCCTTCCTCCACCGCATGTTGTTCGCCCAGTGCAGAGAGGAGCCAGAACGGCAGCAGGGCGTGGTAGAGGTCAGGCCTACAACCTGACAGCAGGGGAGGCTGAGGCTTCAGAGGAGGTGATTACAGGTAACATCAGAGTTCATTCAATACCTGTTCTCGCTCTCTTCGATTCAGGTGCATCCCACTGTTATATCTCCGATCATTTTGTGGCTTTACATTCTATACCTGTTAAGGCTTTAGAACGCAAATGGGAGATAAGTACAGGGAATGGGGTAGTTATATCTTCTAGAGTTTGTGCTGACTGTCCAGTGGAACTTTGTGAGAAGATCTTGGCCATAGATATGCTCGTACTAGACACCAAGGGGTACGACGTAATCTTAGGCATGACCTGGCTCAGTCAGTACTATGCAGTGATTGACTGTAGAGAAAGGAAGATCTATTTCAGAATCCCACTTCAGCCGGAGTTCCAGTTTAGTGGAGAGGTGAAGCCTGCTAAGAAGAAGATTCAGATGACCACTTCGGAGGTTCAGAAGGGAGTGCCAGTGTGGGATGAATTTCCAGAAGTCTTTGCTGAGATTTCAGGACTTCCACCGGAGAGGATAGTGGAGTTCTCCATTGATACAGTTCCAGGGACAGCTCCTATATCTAAGGCTCCGTACAGGATGGCACCGACGGAGTTGGAGATCTTGAAGAAGCAACTGCAGGAATATTCAGACAAGGGACTGATTCGACCAAGCACTTCACCATGGGGCGCTCCAGTGCTATTGGCGAATAAGAAGGATGGTGGTAAGAGACTTTGTATTGATTATAGAGAATTGAACAAAGTCACTATCAAGAACAAGTATCCCTTGCCCAGGATTGATGATTTGTTTGATCAGCTTCATGGAGCCCGTGTATTTTCTAAGTTAGATTTGCAGTCGGGTTACCATCAGCTGAGGGTGAAGAAGGAGGATGTTCCGAAGACGGCATTCAGGACCCGATATGGCCACTATGAGTTTCTAGTTATGCCTTTCGGAGTCACAAATGCCCCTGCAGTTTTCATGGGCTTGATGAACCGAGTGTTCTCTCCTTACCTGGATCAGTTTGTAGTTGTATTTATAGATGACATTCTGATCTATTCAAAGAATTATAAGGAGCATGCAGAGCACTTGAGAATTGTGTTGCAGACTCTTCAGCAGGAGCAGCTTCATGCCAAGAGGAGCAAGTGTGAATTCTGGTTGGACAGCATAGCTTTCCTTGGACACATGGTTTCAGCAGAAGGAATTTCAGTTGATCCTAGTAAAGTCCAGGCAGTGAAGAATTGGCCAGTTCGAAGACGGTGACTGAGATAAAGAGCTTTCTTGGACTAGCCGGATATTACAGGCGCTTTGTCCAGGATTTCTCTAGACTGCAGCTCCGTTGACCAGGCTCACCAGAAAAGGGGAGAGATACATATGGACAGAAGAATGTGATGCAGCATTTGAGCAGTTGAAGCAGAGGCTTATTTCAGCTCCAATCTTGAGGACTCCTTCAGGAAGAGGAGGGATGGTCATTTTCTGTGATGCATCAGGTAAAGGCCTGGGGTGTGTGCTTATGCAACATGATCATGTTATAGCATATGCATCTAGGCAATTGAAGCCTCATGAGAGGAATTACCCAACTCATGACTTGGAGTTGGCAGCTGTGATATTTGCTTTGAAGATCTGGAGACACTACCTTCTGGGAGACAAAGTGTTGATATACACAGATCACAAGAGCCTCAAGTATATTTTCTCACAGAAGGAGTTGAATATGAGGCAGAGGAGGTGGTTAGAGCTTATGGCGGACTATGATGTTGACTTGCAGTATCATCCAGGCAAAGTCAATACCGTTCCAGATGCACTGAGTAGAATGCCAGAGAACAGAGTGCTAGTCCACCTCACGCAGCAGAGGGAGTTGATTCAGGAGTTCATCAGATTGGATTTGATGTTAGTGCAAGGAGGTGATAAGGCCGGGCAGTTCATGGCTTTACAGATCCAGTCATCATTGATAGAGGAGATCAAGGAAGCTCAGAAGGAGGACCCCAGATTGCAGACATTCAGAGCTCTGGTGGAGGCTGGATTGAGGTCGGATATCTGCATTCACCCAGATGGTGCATTGTATTTTGGAGATAGACTTTGTGTTCCCCAAGGGAAGTCAGACAGAAGATTTTGGAGGAAGCACACAGTTCAGCTTATTCTATACACCCTGGGGGAAACAAGATGTACCAGGACCTGAAGAAGCACTTTTGGTGGAATGCTATGAAGAGAGAGATAGCCCAGTTTGTTGCCAAGTGCTTGGTTTGCCAGCAGATAAAGATCGAGCATCAGAGACCAGCTGGACTTCTTCAACCTTTACCGATACCCGAATGGAAGTGGGAGCACATCACCATGGATTTTGTGACGGCATTGCCTCGGAGTCCCAAGGGTAATAATGCTGTGTGGGTAATAGTTGATCGCCTCACCAAGTCAGCTCACTTCATACCATTCAGGGTAGGCCAGTCGACAGAGGTTCTGGCAGACAAGTATATGAAGGAGATAGTTCGTCTGCATGGAGTTCCAGTTAGTATTGTATCAGATAGAGACACCAGATTCAGATCTCATTTCTGGGAGAGTCTCCAAGAGAGTCTGGGAACTCGTCTGAAATTCAGTACTTCTTACCATCCTCAGACAGACGGGCAATCTTAGAGGACTATCCAGATCCTTGAAGATATGTTGAGGGCTTGCATGATTGACTTCGGAGGATCATGGGAAGACCATCTTCACTTGGCTGAGTTTTCATATAACAACAGCTATCAGGCAAGTATTAAGATGGCACCCTTTGAGGCATTGTATGGAAGGAAGTGCAGATCACCGATTTGTTGGGATGAAGTCGGTGAGAGGAGTCTTTTGGGACCAGAGATCCTGATGCAGACGACAGAGAAAGTCAGGGTTATCAGAGATCATCTCAGGGCTGCTCAGAGCAGACAGAAGAGTTGGGCAGACACTCTAAGGAGGCCATTGGAATTCCAGACCGGAGATCATGTGTTCTTGAAGATATCACCTACCAAGGGTGTAATCCGGTTCGGTACACGTGGGAAGCTAAGTCCGAGGTATATCGGCCCATTCGAGATCCTGGATCGGGTGGGAGATGTGTCTTATAGATTGGCGTTGCCGCCATCTTTGGACGGGGTGCATAATGTCTTCCACGTGTCTCAGTTGAGGAAGTATGTCAGGGATGACAGCCATATTCTGGATCATTCCGAGCTGGAACTACAACCGGATTTATCATACCAAGAGCAGCCGATGGCCATTCTGGATAGGAGTGTCAAGACACTGAAGAACAAAGCTATTCCATTAGTGTTGGTGTCTTGGAACAGGCATGCGCCAGGAGAGGCCACTTGGGAGCGTGAGGACGTTATCCGGGAGCGTTATCCTCAACTTTTCACATCTTGATTGGGTAAGACTCTTTCCTTCTACTCTTCTCTACCGTTATCTTTCCTTGTATCCGTATCTATCTGTTGCTTTTCCTGTTATCTTTCACCTTATGAAATTTCGAGGACGAAATTTTTGTAAGGTGGGTGGATTGTAATACCCCTCTCCCGGAATACGTACTTAGATACGTATTCAGTCTTTCGATCGTATTTTTCGATTTACCTTCCGTATTTGACCGATTTTAATTTCAAATATCATTTTCCAATATTTTAGATTTTATGTGATTTTCTGGAATTTTCTGGAATTAAAATGAATTTCTCCGAAACCGGTGTCGGCCAGTGCCGCTGACCGATTTCCGAATTTTTATCTTCCAAACAGTTAGGAATTTTTAGAAAGTCCTTTAGACTTTATTGCTTAGAATCATATTTCTTACTTATACACTTTTTCTGAGAATTTTATGAATTTATGAAAATTCTTTCGGAGTCGGTAAATAACTGATTCCGGGATTTTTAATTTTAAAACTATACAGTATTTCTTCAAACGAATTTCACCATGAGTCTTCAAATATTATTCTTGATTTTTGGTAAATTTTTAGATCATTCCGAGATACTTGAATTTCGGGCATTTTTTCAATTATTGCAAATTCCATTTTCCACCTCATGTGCCACCTCAATTCCCACTCACCCTTCACCTAACCCCACTCACTCTCTCTCCTTCCCATGGCTGGCCAAGTGGCCAAGTGAGGGACACCTCACCCCCTTCTTTTGCAAGAAAACCCTTCCCTTTCACCTTAATTCCACCCTCTTTGAAATAATCCCAACCTATAAATCCCTTTCATTTGCAAATTCCCCTTTTCCTTCTCTTTCACTTCATCAAGAGAGAAGCTCTCCATAATCCTCTTCTTCTTCAAGCAAGAACCCTAGCTCCTAGATCACCCCAATCCCTTCACCTCCACCTCAAGATCTCAAGGACTTCAACCAAGGCTTCATCAAGAACTACAATTTCAACCATCACTCCCCAAGGCAACACCTAGAGCAACTCCTTCAACTCAAGATTGTGGATTGTAGCCCCCCTCTTCCTCCATTGGATCAAGCTCCTAATTGAACCTTCCCAAGTGAGTATCTTTACTCACCAAGACCTAGATTTCCCTCTATTTACCTGTGATAGTAATTCTTGTGAAATGGTTCCATAAAAATCCAATTTTTAGGTCATCAAAGCTCAAATCCAACCTCCCCATGTGTGTATATCTACTCACTAAGGCTAGTCCCTGTTGTGGTGTACTTGTGTTGATAGATCAGGTTCCCTAATAACATAAAATCCTATCTTTAGGCTGTTAGAACCAATCCCTTAAAAATCTGATTTTCTGCCTTAACAGTAGCAGATTCCAGAGGATCGGTCGACCGGCAGTCGACCGATCACTCTACCGATGTGCACAGCGTGCACAGTTTTGAGCTGGCGGTCGACCAGCAGTCGACCGACCACTCGACCGGCTTAGGGAATTAGTATGGACCAGTCGACCGGTAGTCGACCGGCCAAAACCTGGAGCTCACGGCATCTGCACGGTCGACCGGCAGTCGACCGGGAGCCGACCGCCAGTTATGTCCCCAGTCGACCGGCAGTCGACCGGAGGTCGACCGACAGCCTAATTCTGGGCCAGTTTTCTGACTCCTTTCCTTTTTAATTTCTGACCCTTCCCTGATATTTGTATACTGTTTTAGCTTTGTTTATGCTTCATACCTGTACTGCATGACTTGTTACCTGATGAATCTTGCTTTATTATGCTTCATGACTCATGTTACATATTGCTATTCTATAACTTGTTAAATGTGAAGTATCACCACCCCTTCATGCTATCACTGAAACACCAAGCATGATATACCCGACTTATTATATAAAATAGACCAACTTACATTGGGGTCAGGGGGAAATATGCGGATATCGATATGTGTTCGTGTTTACAGTGGTTTTAGGTATATTGTACAATTATGTTCCGGTCTAACCTGTGGTACTCCAGGGGACCGAGGGGAGTGCTTGCTCCCTTTCCTGTTTACTGTCATGACAAGGGCATTCATAAGACCCTCCTGTTAGGCCTTGCGGCTGGTTCCGTCTTCAAGCAACGGAACACCCTGGACCGTGGTCCCGGGCATGCACGGGACCCACTGTAAACATAGTTCGTCGATACAACCGCTGTTTCCAATAACAACCTTGCTTTACTAGGATATGGATCTATGTGCTCTGGGACGCTGGGTCACATAGCTAGATATCACAGTAAGACAAGTAATAATAATAAGACGTTAATTGTAGATTTATTGCATATGACCTTATCTTATTGAGTTTACATCACTTGTTATTCGTTGCTATTTATTACTACTCATTATCTTTAATCATGATCCTTAGTCACTTGGCTATCTTTTATTTGTTGTTATATGTCTTGACCCCTTGGATTTGCATATTCAGATTCCGAGGCTTGGAACGAAGTGGAGCCTTCACAGAGGACCGGGCTTATCTTTGCGAGCAGGCTGACCAGCTCTAGTCCCATCGTGCCCGACTCTTCCTTTTGGTTCACGGATCTCCATCCATTACGTGAGCATTTTGTGCTTCTGGTTGTATATCATTCCTTTTGGACTTGGGTTGTGATAAAAGACACTTGTAAAGTGATGTTGCTTATCATAACTTTTATAACCTTGTAATTGTATCTTGTAAGTTGGCATATGAATATACCACGCTTTGTGTTGTACTCTGATACTTGTTGTACTTATTGCTTAGCGTATATACGTGGGGGCACCTTCTGACCTACGTATATGCGTTGCAGTGACGTCCCCGTATCCGTGGGATCGGGGCGTTACATATATATATATATATATATATATATATATATATATATATATATATATATATATATATATATATATATATATATATATATATATATTCTCTGGAGGAAGGGGCCGAGCGGGAGCCAGCAGAAGGGGGAAGTCGGTGACAATTATATTTATCTCTATGGTGTGCTAAAATATGATAGTGATAAACTTTATTAAATTTTTCATGGTAGTCGAGACATTTAACTTAAGAATTGGAGTATGCGAGAGTCCGGTGAGAATAAGTTAATAAACTTCTGGATCAACTTAAAACCACTCGGCATATGAAATTAAATTGGTAAATTTTATATGGTTTACTCACTGAGCTTTCAAGCTCATGCTTTTTTTCCTTTTTGTAAATTTTAGGTTTGGACAAGGGTAAGAAGCAATGTAGGTTCTAAAATCTTATGGATATGGATGATTGTTCCCTCTCATGTCTTACTTGTGATCGATGCCTACTTCATATCTTGTATACTTTTTGAAACTACTTTTATGTCTATATGTGGGATTGATGTATGTAAGAAGAATTTGAGTGTTGTGAATATAAGTACAAACTCTATATGTGGCCATTTGGATATGAACTTGACAAGTAACCTTAGTTGTCTGTATGGAAGAACTTGGACATTGTTTTGGTAAGTATGATGTATTGTGGGAATGAATGTTGTAATTCTTTTTGGTATATAACGGATGAATGTAAGGTTATGTAAGGAGATTTTATTTCACTTATGCTTTATAAGTAGGCAATTTGTGCCGAAATGATATATTGGTAGTATTGGGTCCATTGTGGACATTTATTGTTGTGGTGTAGTTTGGCCTGGTCTATATTTTAGGGGAGGTGCTGCCGAAATTTCAATGAAATATTGTTTCATTAGTCCAATATTATTAGATATTACTGGGACCGTTACATGTCTACTCTTTGTTTCTTTCCTGTAACGGAGGCTAGTCGACTATAGTTTATATATAGTCGACTAATATGTATTTTCCTGAGACTTGTCTACCCATTTTTCCCTTCCATAGTCGACTTAGCCCCATGGCTAGTCGACTAATACTGGTGAAATTGCCTAGGTAAGTCGACTTATCTTAGAGTCTGGAATATCAATTCTTTATAGTTTTAACATACAATTTCTAACTTAACCATATTAACATAACATGCATGCATGATCAACATAAGATATAATCTCTACATGCATACATGATCAACATAGAATATAATCGCAATATGCATACATGATCAGCATAAGATATAATCTCAACATGCATACATGATCAACATAGAATATAATCGCAACATGCATGCATGATCAACATAAGATATAATCTCCCCTTCGATAACCTCCGGTTCAACCGGTCCTTCCTCCGATATGTTTACCACGTATTATTCTCCCCTTCGATCACCTCCGGTTCAACCCGGTCCCTTGCTCCAATACGTTTATCACGTATTATTCTCCCCTTCGATCACCTCCGGTTCAACCCGGTCCCTTCCTCCGATACGTTTACCACGTATCATAACATGTAAATATCATATCCTTCATGTAATAACCACATGCAAGGATCCATGAGACAATAATAGCATAAAGGATTCACATGATTCTACTTTACATGATGTCAATATTAAGAAAGACATTAACATGTATAAGTAATTACTAACAACATGCAAGCCTTTTCAGGATAAACAACATGTTATATCATTCTAATATATGTGCCGCCAAACATGTGCATGAAGTCAAGTATGATGTTCATTCATGAAACTATTTCTTTTTAAGAGGCATGTGTTAGACTACTATGCATACACAATAACATGTCGATCATGCACCCTTGTGAGCATTCATAAGATTGCAACAACTGAAAATCACCTAGAGGGGGGGTGAATAGGTGATAATGCTAATCAATGGACAAATTAAAAAATTAAGATGTAACAATCACCACACAAGATTCACAAGATGAATGAAAGCAAGTAAATATAGCAATGATGATGATAAGCAAGTAATAAGTGCAAGAATGTAAACCAATCGCAAACACAAGGATATGTTATCGAGGTTCGAGCACCCAGCTCTACTCCCCGCCTTCCCAGAAGGATTCTAGCTACTTCCACTATCACAAAGAAATCACAATTACACCGGAGCACCCAACTCCACAATCTCGATTACAAACAATTTCTGAGTAGTCAAAAGACCACAAACTCTCTCTTTCAAATGTCTCTTCCCTTACAAAAGGTCCTTAGAGAACAATGAGTAGGAATGAAGCTCTTGTTGCAAGTGAAGAAAGAAAATTAAATCAGAGAGTATTTCAAAAACCACTTCAGAAAATGAGAGAGAATTTCAGCACAAAAATCAAGAAACAAATCTCTTTTGAAAGCCTTAAACTTTTGAATTTTTCTTGCAAAAAATTGTTGTAAACAAACTCTCCCCAAACACCCCTATTTATAGGAGAGGGCTAGGGTTAAGGGATAAAACATAATTAGGATTAATCAGAGAGTATTAGGTTTGAAATATATCCCTTAAACCAATTTTAAACACAAGAAGACAAAATAAAACAGCTCATTAAAAACTGCCCGTTACTGTTCAACGGATAGTTCGGTCGACTGGCCGGTCGACCGCACGTTCAAAATTATGGCTGTTGCAGGCCAGCGGTCGACCGCCCGGTCGACCAATCTATCCGAGAGCAGACTGAGTTACAGTCGGTCGACCGTGCGGTCGACCGCAAAAACGTGCACACTGATACATGTACACCCAGAACTACAGTCGACTGGGCCGGTCGGCCGGCCAAACCTGTCATAGGTCCGGTCGACTGTCCGGTCGACTGGTTCAGGTCAAAAACCAGGTTTTGGACAGAAAATTAAAAGGGATTTTGATTTTGACAAAAATACTTTTGAACAGGATTAGCATAAAACATAAATATATATATCTGTAGGCAAAATCTTGTATGCAAAATATTTTTGTATAAATTATAAGAGATTATTTGGATTAAGTATGTGCGCAAAAACGTGTGTGATTGAGCTTCAAACCTATCCATCATTCTTTAACAAAATTCTAAACCTATAAAACTAAAAACAAATCTTGTTGAGAAATCTTCAAGTCTTGAGCCATGCTATCCTTGCTAGAGCCTTCTCTTCTATGATCCTTCCTTGATGTGCAATATGCCTTCATAACTTTATGAACCTAGAAGTTGTTGCAATAGCAAGTAATGCCCTCCAAACATGGTACTTATCCTGAAACTTATCTTAAGCAAATTCATTAGTACCAAATAGCTCTTATTTGGTTTGTCATCATCAAAACACAAAACAATTGGAGAGTGTAACTCTTGGCCAACAATCTCCCCCTTTTTGATGATGACAAAACAAATAGGCTATAAACAAAAATATAGGGGAGGAGAAAACTCCCCCTCAAATTATGCTATAAGAAAAACACAAGAATTTATTGAAAACAACAAAACAAAGAAAAATGCTCTTGATACTAATTGAAACCAATTGAAATAATACCAATAAAACACAAGAATTCTCAAGAACGCATGAAAACAAAACAAGACAACAAAAGCTCATATAAACTCATGTGGAACCAAGACCATATAAATTTATTTTGTCCATGTAAACTTATTCTCCCCTTTTTGTCATACATCAAAAAGGGTTATGAAAAACATGTCTATTCAATAACACAAACATTAAGTTCTCCACAAATAAACGAGAATCTAGCAAAATCAAGTGGTTTAGTGAAAATATCGGCTAGTTGTAAATCCGTAGAAACATAATCAATATCTATATCTCCTTTCTCAAAATGATCTCTAAGAAAGTGATATCTAATCTCAATGTGCTTGGTCTTACTATGTTGATTTGCATTCTTAGTCATGTGTATAGTACTAGTATTATCACAAATATTTTTATATGATCAAAATGCAAATCAAAATCAAGGAGAGTATGTTTCATCCAAAGGACTTGTGCACAATAAGCCCCCGCGGCAACATACTCCGCCTCGGCGGTTGAGAGTGCTACGGAATTTTATTTCCTAGAGGACCATGAAACAAGACAATTACCAAGAAATTGACATGTCCCACTAGTACTCTTTCTATCTACTCTACAACCCGCATAGTCGGCATCCGAATAACTCGTCATTGAGAAATCTCCGGTTTTCGGATACCATAGACCCATCCCAATAGTGCCCTTAATATAACGAATAATGCGTTTTACCGCAATAAGATGGGACTTTTTAGGACACGATTGAAATCTAGCACAAAGACACACACTAAACATGATATCCGGCCTACTTGCCGTTAAATATAAAAGACTTCCTATCATGCTTCTATATAATTTAATATCAACATTTTTACCTTGGTCATCTTTATCAAGCTTGGTTGTAGTTGCCATGGGAGTGTTGCAAGTCTTTGAGCCTTCAAGTCCAAACTTCTTTACAAGTTCCTTTGCGTACTTGGCTTGACTTATGAACGTCCCATTTTGCAATTGCTTGATTTGGAGTCCAAGGAAGAAATTGAGCTCACCCATTGAAGACATTTCAAATTCAAGTTGCATGACCTTTCAAAATCCTTGCATAAAAGCTCATTAGTAGAACCAAAAATTATATCATCTACATAAATTTGCACAATTAGTATATCATTATCAACATGCTTAGTAAATAGATGTGTCTACTTTGCCTTTAACAAAATCATTTGAAATTAGAAAACTAGAAAGCCTTTCATACCAAGCTCTAGGAGCTTGTTTCAATCCATATAAAGCTTTATCAAGTTTGAAAACAAAATCGGGATGAACATGATCAACAAAACCGGGAGGTTGAGAAAACATAAACTTCTTCATTAATAAAACCATTCAAAATGCACTTTTCATATCCATTTGAAAAAGTTTAAAATTTTTGAAAGATGCAAAAGCTAGTGTCATCCGTATGGCTTCAAGCCGTGCTACGGGTGCAAAGGTCTCCTCAAAGTCAATTCCTTCAACTTGAGTGTAACCTTGGGCCACTAACCTAGCTTTATTCCTAATGACATTTTCGGACTCATCCATCTTGTTTCTAAAGATCCACTTAGTACCAATTATTGGTCTATCGTGGGGCTTAGGAACAAGGTGCCAAACTTGGTTGCGCTCAAATTGATTGAGTTCCTCTTGCATGGCAAGCAACCAATATGGGTCCGTCTCGGCTTCGAGAATGCCGTTGGGTTCAAAATGAGAAATGAAAGCAAAGTTACCACATAGGTCATGGAGTTTGGAGCGTGTTGTGACTCCTTTAGATGCATCACCCAAGATGAGCTCCTTAGGATGATTTGTAGCGTATCTCCAAGCTTTAGGAAGCGGTTGAGAGCTTTCCTCTTTATCCTCTTTAACATCACCAATTGATTCTTACTTTTCTTCTTGAGCGGGTGAGTCCTTCAAGGATAGTCTCTCCATGTCTTCACCTAATGGTTCAATCTCTACAACATTCTCAACAACCACATTAGATTCTTCAAACTTAACATGCATGGTTTCTTCAATAGTAAGTGAAGATCTATTAAAAACTCTGTATGCTTTGCTAGTAGAAGAATATCCAACAAAGATAGCTTCATAAGCCTTAGCATCAAATTTACCCAAATTCTCTTTAGTATTTAAAACAAAACACTTGCATCCAAAAACTTTAAAATATGCAACATTAGGTTTTCTAGAATGATACATTTCAAAAGATGTTTTGGAAGAATTTTTACACACATAAATACGATTTGAAATATAGCATGCGGTGTTTACGGCCTCGGCCCATAAATATTGAGGGAGGTCATATTCACTTATCATTGTCCTAACCATTTCTTGAAGTGTTCTATTTTTCCTTTCCACTACTCCATTTTGTTGTGGAGTCCTAGGACAAGACATTTCATGCTTGATTCCCTTTTCATCACAATAAGTCATGAAGAGTTGGTTAACAAACTCACCACCTCTATCACTCCTTATTCTCAAAATCGAAAAACCTTTTTCTTTTTCAACCCTTTTTCGAAAATTTTGAAATATGAAAATGTTTGATCTTTACTTTGCAAGAAGAAACCCAAGTGAAACGGGAAAAATCATCAACTAAAACAAATGCAAATCTACTACCATTTAAACTTTTAGTATGTGTTGGTCAAAAAGATCCATATGAATTAGTTCTAAGGGCCTAGTACTCATGATATCCTTAATTGGTTTGAAGGAAGACTTGGTTTATTTCCCAAGTTGGCACGCACCACAAATGCGGTCTTTCTCAAACTTCAAGCAAGGTATACCCTTTACTAAATCCTTAGAATTAATTCTAGCAAGATGGTCAAAAGATGCATGTCCTAATCTTCTATGCCAAAGCCAAGAATTTTCATCAAAAGCATTCAAGCATTTAGTAGAACAATCAAAATTAAGCATGTCAATAATGTAAACATTATTATCACGAAAACCGGTAAGAATACAAACATCGGATTTAACATCAAAAATCTTGCAAGAAGAATCATCAAAAACAACTTTAAGTCCACGGTCACAAAGTTGACTAATGCTAAGCAAATTATATTTTAAACCATCTACTAAAAAAACATTCTCTATAATAGGAGATGCACCAATTTGAATGTTACCTATACCGATGATAGTTCCTTTGGAGTCATCCCCGAAGGTGACGGAGCCACCTTCCATGTACCTTGATAGGGTTGTAAAGTTGTTGATATCCCACGTCATATGTCTTGAACAACCACTATCAAGGTACCACCGCTCCCTACGTCTTGGAACCTTGATGTGTACCTACATCAAATAATTAGGACTTGATTTTGGTACCCACATTTTCTTGGGTCCTAGGGGGTTAGTTTCATTAACCCAAACAAGAATATTTGATCTATTAACTTGATCATAATAAAATTTAGCTAAATGTCCATTCTTACCACAATATGTGCATCTATATACTCTACCATATTTGAAAGCATAATGAGTGTGTGATTTGTGAGCATGAGAGTTGTGAGCATGAAAAGATTTAGCATGTGTAGTGTGAGCATGAGTAGACTTAACATGTGAGGTGTGCTTTTTAGAAAATATGTTCTCAAGTTTCTTTGTGTTAAAAGCACAATCATTTAAAACTTTTTCAAAATCATTTATTTTAGATTTAAAAGAAGAAATTTCTTTTTCATCAACAATAGGAGATTTTCCTTACATGAAACCTTGTAGGCATTAAACTCATTTTGAATAGAAATAAGATTAGAAGAAATATCATCCTTTTCTTTAGAAACCATAGCAAGTTGATTTTTGAGAAAAGCAACTTCTTTTTGCAATTTTAGGCATTCAAGTTTCTTGTTATCATAAGTTTCGGAAAGTTTAACAAAAGCATGTACAAGAACTTCCTTACTTAATTCATCATCTTCATCATCATGAGATTGAGGGTTACCTTAGGTGTGTTTGCCATGAAACACATGTTCGCCGTATCCACCTCTTCTTCGGACTCGCTTTCCGAATCCCACGTTGCCTTGTAAGCTTTCTTTTCCTCCGGCTTCTTTGGCTTGAAGGAGGAAGTCATCTTCTTCTTAAACTCTGGGCAATCCGCCATGATATGTCCGGGTTTGCGGCAATTGTAGCAAATGATCCTTCTCTCCTCTTTGCCTTCAAATTTCTTCCGGAAGTTGAGCTTGTTCTTCCGGTACAACCTCTTGACATCCGCACAAGTAGAGTTAGCTCCTAATCATCTTCTTCGTCTTCTTCATCGTCATCATTGGTGGATGAAGTCTTGAAGGCTATGGATTTCTTCTTTGAAGTAGTGGCCTCTTCTCTTGCCTTCTTCTCCATCTCATGGGTCTTTAGGTTCCCAATGAGACTAATGAGGTCCATCTCGTCCTTGTCGTTCAATCTTTTAAGGTGGTGGCCTTTATCTCCCATGAAGACGGAAGAGCCCGAATCACTTTCCGCACCTTTTGATCGTTGGAGATGTCATCATCTAAGGAGAAAGACCATTAGTGATTTTAGTGAACCTTGTAATCATACTATCAATAGACTCATCATCAATCATTTTAAATGACTCATATTGGGACCTCAAGAGATCTATCTTAGCTCTCTTGACTTGTGAAGTCCCTTCGTGTGTGACCAATAAGTGTTGCCAAATCTCATAGGCGGATTGGCAATAAATTACCTGTGTAAGGTCATCCTCATTCAAGGCGGTTAATAGGGAGTTTTGGGCCTTGGAGTTAGCCTCGTATTCTCTAAAGTTGAAGTCGGTCCAAGTGCTCTCATCACCATCGGGTGCTACATAGGGTTTGGTCAAGGACTTGGCCACTAAGCTACCCAAAGATTGCAAAAATATAGTCATCCTAACCTTCCAAATAGGGAAATTAAGTCCATCAAATTTAGGAGGGGTTTTAATGTTATCGGCCATGTTTACTAGTGTATGGATGTATGAATGAAAATGTTGATTAGCAAATTTTAAGGATCTCTCTAAGGATGTTAAGCCAAAACCTAGAGTCCAACCTCTGATACCAATTGAAAATCACCTAGAGGGGGGTGAATAGGTGATAATGCTAATCAATGGACAAATTAAAAAATTAAGATGTAACAATCACCACACAAGATTCACAAGATGAATGAAAGCAAGTAAATATAGCAATGATGATGATAAGCAAGTAATAAGTGCAAGAATGTAAACCAATCGCAAACACAAGGATATGTTATCGAGGTTCGAGCACCCAGCTCTACTCCCCGCCTTCCCCAGAAGGATTCTAGCTACTTCCACTATCACAAAGAAATCACAATTACACCGGAGTACCCAACTCCACAATCTCGATTACAAGCAATTTCTGAGTAGTCAAAAGACCACAAACTCTCTCTTTCAAATGTCTCTTCCCTTACAAAAGGTCCTTAGAGAACAATGAGTAGGAATGAAGCTCTTGTTGCAAGTGAAGAAAGAAAATTAAATCAGAGAGTATTTCAAAAACCACTTCAGAAAATGAGAGAGAATTTCAACACAAAAATCAAGAAACAAATCTCTTTTGAAAGCCTTAAACTTTTGAATTTTTCTTGCAAAAAATGTTGTAAACAAACTCTCCCCAAACACCCCTATTTATAGGAGAGGGCTAGGGTTAAGGATAAAACATAATTAGGATTAATCAGAGAGTATTAGGTTTGAAATATATCCCTTAAACAATTTTAAACACAAGAAGACAAAATAAAACAGCTCATTAAAAACTGCCCGTTACTGTTCAACGGATAGTTCGGTCGACTGGCCGGTCGACCGCACGTTCAAAATTATGACCGTTGCAGGCCAGCGGTCGACCGCCCGGTCGACCCAATCTATCCGAGAGCAGACTGAGTTACAGTCGGTCGACCGTGCGGTCGACCGCAAAAACGTGCACACTGATACATGTACACCCAGAACTACAGTCGACTGGGCCGGTCGGCCGGGGCAAAACCTATCATAGGTCCGGTCGACTGTCCGGTCGACTGGTTCAGGTCAAAAACTAGGTTTTGGACAGAAAATTAAAAGGGATTTTGATTTTGACAAAAATACTTTTGAACAGGGATTAGCATAAAACATAAATATATATCTGTAGGCAAAATCTTGTATGCAAAATATTTTTGTATAAATTATAAGAAATTATTTTGGATTAAGTATCTGCGCAAAAACGTGTGTGATTGAGCTTCAAACCTATCCATCATTCTTTAACAAAATTCTAAACCTATAAAACTAAAAACAAATTTTGTTGAGCAATCTTCAAGTCTTGAGCCATGCTATCCTTGCTAGAGCCTTCTTCTTCTATGATCCTTCCTTGATGTGCAATATGCCTTCATAGCTTTATGAACCTAGAAGTTGTTGCAATAGCAAGCAATGCCCTCCAAACATGGTACTTATCCTGAAACTTATCTTAAGCAAATTCATTAGTACCAAATAGCTCTTATTTGTTTGTCATCATCAAAACACAAAACAATTGGAGAGTGTAACCTCTTGGGCCAACAACAACATAATACCACATGATTGTTCACTATGTATACATAAACATATAAATCATTCATATGCATCATCGTTCATTTATAACTTAGAATTTTTCCCACTTTATATTCAAGTTTTACTTTACCTACTATATTACTAGGGTTCGAATGTTCTACTCACTCTTTGAAGCGGTTAACTCCTTATCAGCTTGATCTCCCACTATGATGGAGTCTACAAGGTCATAACAATGTCATAATTAGTTCATAGTTAAAAGAGCACAAGATGGGTAGAATTCTTAAAGTTTTGCTTACCTTCAACCAATATCACTCCCCCTAACTCGTTGTTCTAGATCAACCTTGTCTTCAAGAAATCTCTTTTTATGGTGATATTAGATCACCACTTTAGCTCGTTCTATTGGGTCTTTGGAGGAGTTAAAACATGAAAAGGAAGTCTTTTTCCTGTATAATAGGAAGTAGGGAAGTTTTGTAAGGGAATGAGAGGGAGAAAGAGAGAGTGTATGTGTGTGTGAAGAAAAGGGGAAAAATGATGGGCTGTTTTGCTGATGTTTTTCCTGCTGCTGCTATTTTTGCTGCACAGAGGAGAGAGAGAGAGAGAGAGAGAGAGAGAGTTTTTGTGGAGTTAGAATAAAGAGAGAGGGGGGTGTTGTCAAATGAGATTGTTCTCTTCATCCCCATCCTATTTATAGCCCGAACTCTTCAATTATAATATGACAAATGTCCCTCCCTAACCCCATCACTCTACTCCTATACCTTACCCTATAAGTAAGGCTCCATGTCTCCCCCCCTCCATGAGGTACTAGTACCCACAAGCATGGTGAGGGGGTATGGTGGCAAAGTTAACAAGCATGAGGTTGTATTCATTTCTTATACATATATACATATGTGTATACATACCATTAGACATAGTATAACGTATAGTGTCTAGCATGAATACTTACTCCCCATCACCTCCCTAAAGCATTAAAATGTTAGGAAAAAGGTGCTTAGTTAAGACAAGTGTTACAGTGGATCAGGTATCAAATCAAGTGCCAGCTTCAGATATCAAGTGTCGTGGATCAGGTATCAAATATAATATATCAAGTGTCGGTGCCATAAATCATGCATCAAGTATAAAATGTCAAGTGTCGGGTAAATACCAAGTTAAATACCATCTATAAGCTTGTATAGTAAGAAATCAGTACTAAATATTATATCAATAAGTGTTAGGCATGTTATGGTAATAATAAGATGTCTACATATCAATATCATGCTATAAATCAAGGGTAGTTATTTTTAAGTTTAATATAAATACTCGCCTAAAACCGAAATGAAATACCGGTTAAAATCCGAGAAATCCGTGAACTCGTGCGAGCAAGCCACTATCCCATATGTATATATTAAAATATATAAATATATATATATATATATATATATATATATATATTAGAGAGGGAATGAGAGAGGAGAGAGAGGGGACAGAGAAAGTTGTAGGAAGGGGGGAGAGAGAAAATAGGGTATTTTTAGAAAGGAATTAGGATATAAAAGGGGAGGGGTATGGTTGTAAATATGGGGAAGTAATTTGAGAATGAGGGGATAGGTAATGAGGGGATGAGTATTTTTGGGATATAAAAAGTGAGTTTATTTAAGGAAAGAAAGAGAAAAAGAAAAGAAAGAAGAAATGAAGAAAGAAGAAAGAAAGAAATGGAAAAAAGAGAAGGAGGGGAGTGGTGGCCGGCGGCCCTGGGCGGCGGCGGCGCCGCCGGAGGTGGGGGCGGCGCGGCTGCCCCGGGGAGGGGTGGTGAAGGGGTGGTGTTGGTGTTTTGTGGGTGATGTTTGATGGAGTGGTGGTGGTAGTTGATGGTGGTGGTGATTGTGGTGGTTGTTGGAGGTGGTGGGGAGTTAGAGGAGGAGGAGGAGGAAGTGATGATTGGGGGTTTGGAAGTGGAGGAGGATGTGATTTTGTGGAGAATTTTGAAGAAGAGAAGGAAGATGAGGTGATGAGTTATGTTGAAATTGGAGGAATGGAGGTGGGATTTTGGGGATGTTCGAAGTAGAGAAAGGTAATGGGGAGATGGGGGTGCGACGGCGATGGCTAGGGCGGCGGTGGTGATGGTGGAGGCGACGGTGGTGATGGTGGAGAGGTTGGTTGTTGGTAGAGAAATGAAAGGAAGAAGATGAAGGAGGAAAAGAGGAAGAAGGAAGGAAATTAAAAGAGAAGAAAGAGAGGGAAGGAATGGAAGAGGAATGGGGGGATGGGGGTTGCTTGCTGCTGTGCTTGCAGCATCATGCTGCTGCAAGGAGTGGGTCGGCAGTGGGGTGGTTGGGGTGCAGGGCATGGAGGAGAAAGAGAAAAGAAGAAAAAGAAAGAGAAGAAGAAAAGAGAAAAAGGAAAAATAAGAAAAAGAAAAAAATAAGAAATAAATTTATAAATAAATATATTATAAAATAATCTAATTATTAGAATATCTTGGGAGTATAAAATAGAGGAGTGGAGAAGGAAAAAGTAAGATAAGGAAAGATCGAAAAAAATAATATTATATTTTAATACGGCAAAATTTGACCGTTTCAGAATCGTTCTGAAAAATTCTAAAAAATAGAAAATATTATTTTAAGATGCTCGATGAAATCAGATTCAAGAAATTCAATATAGTTTTCAAATTAAAAATTCTGAAATCTTCTAGCGATACCGGCCAACACCAGAATCGGCGAAATTTGGATAAATTTAGAAAAATCCCAAAAATGTATTTAGATAGAAAATAAAATTCTAAGAAGTAATGTGGAAGCCATTTTTGAAATTCAATCCCATTTGAAAACTAAAAATCCGATAATCAGTCAGCGATGCCGACCGACACCGGTTTTGGAGATTTTGCAGAAAAATTCTGAAAAATTTCAGAAAATTATGAAAAATAAAAAATATTAGAAAACAGTGTCTGAAACTGAAATTGGTCAAATCGGACTATCAGAAAGGTCAAGTCGGGCAGTAGGCTAGTATCGGTTTCCCGGTCCGTGTCAGGGCTGACTCTAAGTCTGAGAATCCAGATCTGATACACAATAACATAATCAATCACAACCCAAGAATACATACTGGAGGAAAATTGAATTAATACGGTCAAAAAATTGGAACACGTATCTGGGTATGTATCCCGGAAACGGGGTGCTACAGATGGGAAGTAGAGAAGAAGAGAAAAGCATCGGGGGAGGCGGTGCCGGCTAGGGGGCGGCGGCGCTGGGGGTGATGATGGTGTAGGTGCGGTCAAGGGAGGAAGAGGAGTGGATTTGGTGGAGAAGGGGAGATGGGGAAATTGAGAAAAAAGAATAAAAGAAAAGAAATGAGAGGGAGAAGGGAAGTATGGTTGTAACACCCTCTCCCGGAATACGTACTTAGTTGCGTATTCAGATTTCTCGATCGTATTTTTTCGATTTACCTTCTGTACTTATTTTGTATTATGAATTGTTTATATGATTGTTTTGTCTTAAATTTGGATTCGTGGACTCGGAGTCAGCCCTAGTCTGAACCGAAGACCCGATCCTAATGTATTACTTGATTTGGTCTTTCCGATATTCTGATTTGACCGATTTCTGTTTCAAATATCATTTTCCAATATTATATATTTTATATGATTTTCTGGAATTTTCCTCAATTAAAAAGAATATCTTCAAAACCGGTGTCAGCCAGTGCTGCTGACCGATTCCCAGATTTTTAGTTTACAAACGGTTTAGAATTTCTAAAAGTTCCTTTAGACATTATTTCTTAAAATCATATTTTCTACCTACATACTTTTTCTGAGGATTTTATGAATTTATGAAAATTCCACCGGAGTCGGTAGCTAGCTGATTCCGGGATTTTTAGTTTTAAAACTGTAAAGTATTTCTTTTAAAACGGATTTCACTATAATTCTTAGATTAATATTCTTGATTTTTGATAATTATTTCGGGTCGTTCCGAGATACTTGAATTTCGGACGATTCTGGTATTTTCCCGAAAGATTTCCGCATCCGCAACCGAATCCCGGGAATCCGCCACTTCATTATTTTTCATTTCTCTTCCAAGAGAATAATTTCCCTTTTCCATCTTCTTTTCTTTTCCTATTTTCTTCTTTCCTTCCACCCTAAGTTTCCCCAAACTTTTACAACTTCCAATTCCTTCTCTAATCTTCCAATTACTTCCACCACAAATATCTCCACCTCACCCTCCACCTCACCCCTCACCTTGGCAAGCCAAGTGGCCAAAAGAGGGACACCTCATCCCCCCTTATTTACAAAAACCCCCCTCTCTTCTATCTTAATTGCACCTCCTTCACAAAATCTAAAACCTATAAATACTTTCCTTCTCCTTTCTTTATTCATTTTCACTTCATCTTTCTCTTTCTTCTCTTCACCAAAACCCTAACCTCCAACATCTCCTTCACCTCCACCACCTCCTCCGGCGCCTCCGGCCACCACGACTCCGGCGAGAGACCCCGATCTCCGGCCACCACTTCTTCTCACCAACACCAACAACAAAACCTCCAACCTCCACTTTCTTCTTCATCATCAACTTCCATCACCACCACCATCACTCCATCATCAACCACTCCTTTGGTGAGTATTTCTACTCACCAAGACTTGGTTAATTCCTAGTATACTTTTGTTTACAATTCATGTATACTTGTGCCATCAAAATCATATTTTAGATCATCAACAAAACCATCACAAAATCTGTTCTGTGTGCTGTTTTCAGTCGATTAGTCGACTTGACCTAAGGATTAGTCGACTTGAAACCCTTAGTTGAAACGTAACCTTTTCAAGAACACAGTTTTAGTCGACTTAGGTTATTTATTAGTCGACTGGAAACCTCTATTAGTCGACTACTCCCTTGACCCTAGTCGACTAACTTTTCCTGAATCAGAAACCTAACTCTCTGTTACTCAGTATTAGTCGACTTAACGTATCTGTTAGTCGACTTGAGATCACTGTTAGTCGACTACCCTTTCCACCCTAGTCGACTAACTTTTCCTGAAACCAGAACCCAACTCTCTGGAACCCAGTTTTGGTCGACTATACCAGACTGTTAGTCGACTAACCCCTTTATTAGTCGACTACTCTTTCCACCTAGTCGACTAACTTTGGCTGTCTGTTATAGTTGATTTCTTCCTTGAATATGAACCATATCCTTGAGTCTTATATCATATACTGGTATTGCTTGACTTGTCTATTGACAAACATCATCTTCCCTCCTCTCTTTCTCTCTCCTCTTCACTCTACATATTTATATATCATATATTATGGCGCATCCCGAATTCCGTGGATTTCGGACCTTTCGGCATATTTGGTGATTTAGGCGAGTGTTCTCGCTCGCTACCCTCTTGCTCCCTATTTCATTGATTATGCAAATATTCTCGTTCTAGTCTCCATGTATTTTATTTCATGTTCTATATCTTTTACTGTTTTATACTATGCGTGGCCGACCCTTCGTGGTCGTTGTACTTTGGTTACTTTTATGTTACCTTGCCATACCATTACCTCGGACTAGTCAGTTGCATGCTTTTATTTAACACATGTATATCACCTGACTATCTAGTGTGTTATCACCTGACCACCTGCCATGCTGCTATTTGGCAAGACCCTTTAGTTATGCTATGACTTGCCCTGACTATTATCAATCTCTTGCCATGACTTAACCCGACTATTATCAATCCTTTGATATGCTTGGTTGTTTACTAAATATCATCACCCTGTCATGCTATCACTTGACACCCAGCATGATATACTTGATTTGCGATTATCACCTTTACGGGAACCTTACCTTATTATCCTGTATCATGATCAGTGACTTGTTTTCCTGCTTTATATGCAGTGACCTGACTATATAGTACTTATGTACTCCTGATTTCCTGATCATGTCCTGCTCCAGTTATTCCCGTAAAGCGATAATTAAACTAATGAATCCTAAAAAAGGACCAACTTGTACTGGGTCGGGGGAAACATGCAGATATCATATGTGTTCGTGTTTACAGTGACTTTTAGGAATGTTGTGCAACTACATGTTCCGGTCTGACCTGTGGGCCTCCAGGGGACCGAGGGGAGAGCTGGCTCCCTCATTACTGGTACCATCATGATAAGGGCATACATAAGTCCCTCCTGTTAGCCTTGCGGCTGGTTTCCGTTTCCATGCAACGGAACAATCCTGGGCCGTGGTCCCGGGTATGTACGGGACCCACTGTAAACATAGTTCGTTGATACCCCCGCTAGTTTCCAATAACAACCTTGTTTTACTCGGATATGGATCTATGTGCGTTGGGACGCTAGTTCACATAGCTAGATATCAGGGTAAGACGAGTAATAATAAAGTGTCGTAATAACCGGCTCTTTAAGTTGTAAGTAGAGGTATGTGGAATGGGACGCATACTAAAGCCTGCAACTTAAACGGCTATGAATCTGTGTTGTGCCTTACCATAATTACTTGTTCCGGACTTTATATCGGATTTCCTGTTTTATGAGTATTATGTTATGACCACCTTGCAACTCTGATTCTATACGCTTGGATTTCGGTGGTATGAGATAAAGGTATATAGATGAGAGTTTCCTTGTTTGGATTATTCCTTCGATGTACTAGTCTCATGGGACCGTGACCTAAGCGTACACAGTCAGTCTTGCTTACGATTGGATTTACCTCGGATTTCCAAGTTTTATGATGATTATGTTTCACCTGCTCCTACCTGCTATATTTGTGTTCTAACCCTCCTGTCTCCTGTACTTGGTACACACTTGTACTCACCCTTGCTCGCCACTTGGTTTTGCTTCACCACTCGCCTGGGGAGTTTCACTGACTCCCCTGGATTCTCACGTCCAGGTCTTGGAGCTTGGAGCGTGTAGATTCTCCCTGTTGTGGATCAGAGTGGCGCAGCGGTAGCGTGGATCCCCAGCCGATCATCCAGAGCTCCATCCTTCCAGGCCCCCTTGTGGGTCTCTCGAGTTTTCCTTTATAAACTCGTGAGTACCCTTTTCTGTTTATACTTGTACATTTCCAAGTCCTTTATACTGTTCATATATGTACATTTCCATGTATTCCCGCATTTGCGCATATCAGTGATGTAATATTCATGTAATATTGGATCACTTCTGGTGATAACTTTGTAATTGTACTTATGTGTGTGGAATGTATAATGCACCATTGCTCCCGTACTCTGATTCTTGTCTGTACTGATGCTTAGCGTATATACGGGAGGGTAGTTCTGACCTACGTATATACGTCACAGTGACGTCCCCGTATCCGCCGGATCGGGGCGTTACAATGGTGGAGGTAAGGGGGAATGGTGATGTTGTCATTGTTGTAGTCGGCAGGGGATTGGGGGACATGGGGAGCAGGTAGGGGAGAAAGAAAAAGAAAACGAAAAGAAAGAAAAGAAAAGAAAGGAAAAGGAAAAAAATAAAGAAAAGAAAAGAAATAAGAAAAACTAATGAATAAATATATTATTAAACAATTAATAGGATGACATAAGAGTATTAAGTAGAGGAATGGAGAAGGAAAAAGCAAGAAAAGAAAGAAAAGAAAGAAAAATAATATTATTATTTAAATAAGGTAAAATTTGACTGTCTCAGAAACGTTCACAAAAATCCTTAAAATAAAAAATATTATTTTAAGATGCTTGGTGAAATCGAATTCGAGAAATTCAATCTGATTTTTTAATTAAAAATCTTGGAATCTTCTGGCGACATTGGTCGAGACCAAAACCGACCAAATTTCGATAAACTCAGAAAAATCTCAAAAAAGCATTTAGAAAAATTTTAAAAAGTAATGTGAAAATTGTTTCTAAAAATTCGACTCCGTTTGAAAACTAAAAATCCGGGAATCGGTTGGCGACACCAAGCGACACTGGTTTTGAAGATTTTGCAGAATAATTCTGAAATTTTTTAGAAAATCATGAAAAATCTAAAATATTGGAAAACAATGTTTGAAACTGAAATCGGTCAAATCGGACTACCAAAAAGGTCAAATCAGGCAGTATGCTGGTATCGGGTTCCCGGTCCAGTCAGGGCTGACTCTAGGTCTGAGAATACAGATCCGATACCAAATAATATAAGCAATTACAACTCAAAATAAATACTACAAGAAAATTGAAATAATATTGTCGAAAAATTAGAATACATATCTGGGTACGTATCCCAGGAACGGGGTGCTACAATTCGGAGTATGTCTGAATAAATTATAAATGATATGCACCTTTAACTACAATGTGATGATATGTTCAAAACGTTACATATAGCATGTTAGTTTCTAGTATCAAAAGAGTGAATATGTGAAAAACTGCCAAATGGTTTTTCATACTTTGTGCGCATAAAAAGTGAAGTGACTAAATATGTTTGGACTCAATACTTAATTGGGTCAGGACTTTCTAGTCATGATCAGTACTATTATGTACTAAACATTGTTGGCCCTTACTACTCCTTTGCGAGCTACTTTTTTAATTGTTGGTTTACTACTAATTAACCAATGTTTGCTTTGCATGGGTTTATGTCCGAGGTTTGGATGATGAAATATATATCTATACAACATCCGATGCAATGCAAGGCATGTAATAATTAATGATTAATCTATAAGCATATAAAGTGCAGAGGTGTCCAAAATCTGAGCATTTATTAATTAGCTAGCGTATAGTCATGTCCTATTGATTTGTACGATCATTGCTTGCTCGCTTGCTTTGTTACAACACGAAATCCACGGAGTCCGGCGTAATACAGGGGGTGAAATTTGTGCATGAGATTATTATTGTTATTATTTTCTTATTTCATGTTATAATATTGCTTTGAGTTTAGATACTCGTGTCTTTTGATAGAAATAATGGATATATCTTCTCGTTTTAATTATCCATACTGGGTATTTACCCGTCTTTACTAGATGATCTGTACGTCTTGAATGAAGACTAGGGAGAGAGAGAATGAAACATAACTCGTGTCGTATAAAATACATTGTTCTTTATTATAGATATACTATTCTTTTGTAGAACTTGTTATATGTCTGTATACGTGTTGTGCCATGCATATTCAGGTTACATATTCATGTAGATTGTTTCTTTCTTTGAGAAAACGGTGAGCCTATATGAGCACCCACCGTGTTTCACTAAAAAGTTTTTAGTGAAAACATACAAACAAGTATGTCGTAAAATGTAGAAAATCTTGCTAAAGAAAAAAAATTAAAATTACACATTCAGATGCAAGAGGAACAAAATATACAAAAACACAATGCAGATAATTAGAAAAATGGCTAATAACTTCGAAACTTTTATGATACAAAATAGAGACTGTTCACGTAGATTTTTATTCTACCAATTTGTAACGAGACAAATCTCCAAATAACTACACTTAATATTTGGTTATTACAATATGAAAAGTAAATTCACACACACATAATCAAGTGTTTTGAATACTTTTTCTCATGCATCAAGTAGGAAAAAAAACGGGCAACCTAAATAGTGAGTTGGTTAGTTTAACGGTGTAAAACATTTGAAATCTAACAAAAATTGATTTGTAGGGTTTTTTAAATGTTTAGATCATTATGAAATGACTGGATCGAGAATTTGTATGTCTAAAGACATGGATCTAACCAACTCACTACTTTCGACCGTCCATTTTGTGTCGCTTAATGGATGGGCAAAAAGTATTCAAAACACTTAATATATGGTTTATAGATTCTTGAAATTATATAGATCAACTTCGACGGAGTGGATCTTGTATTCGAATTTGGAGGGTTGAATTTGAGTGGGAAGGAATCGGGCGCAAATCCTTCCAAAAGAACAGGTCTCAAATTCAAATCCTTCCGGAAGAACACAAGTCTCGGGCTAAAATTCTTCCGAAAGGACACAAGTGTATCTAAGATAGGCTTGTGTCCTTCCAGAAGGATTTGTGCCTGAATCCTTCCCACTCAAATTCAACTCTCCGACATTCGAATTCAAGGTTATTAGCCGACAGCTGAGAGTCCCTCTCAACCTGCGGTGACGTGGTACATTATTAGCCACACGAACAAGTTGTGACCCGCCTATTGGAACAAGTGAAATTACTAAATGCCTCGCGGTAAAAGGTAATTGTCCCGCTATTGTTTATTATTATTTTTTCCTATTTCTTTTTTCGCGTGTTGTCAGATTTAGGTTTAAGTTTTACTTCCAGAAAGCTTTTCTAAAAAAGCGGTATCTGCATCAGGTTTTTTCTTTTTTTTTACTTTGCAGACCTAAATCTCCTTTTCTGTTTTAATGTCTACCTCCGACCAGAACGCATGTCCTGCCAATTTAGGCCGCCGTAGTCCCCGATCTGAGTCTCTCGATCTAAATATGAATCATATATCATCGTGTTCAATTTCATCACAGAATATTGAAAATCTTGAAGGGTTGAGATCTTTAGATGCTGATCAAGAGATTTTCATTTTATCTTTTTTTTTAATTTTTTTCGCAACTTCTTATATGAAAAAAATCTTTGGTAACGTAGATGGAACTGCGACCTAGATTACGTTTTACAGAATAATGATCACTTTTACCAAAGTCGTCTTTTTCAGTTAACAATTGCACATTTTTATTAACTGCGATCTCAGTCTCAGTTATTTAATTTGAAAAAATACCTGATTTTCTTATGTACACTAAATTGTAAGAACTGCGATTAAGGTCGCAGTATATATTAAAACAATTTTTCAATAGTCACAGCTATCTTTACAGCTGCGACCTTAGCCGCAGTTTTATTTAATATAGTTCAGACGTGTGATTTTTAATTATATCTTTTTATTTTCAAATATCTTTTTTTTTTCTCGTAAACTCTAAATTGGAAGAACTGCGACTAAGGTCGCAGTATATATCTATATAACTGTGACGTTATTGTAGGCCGTAATTATTTTGCATATGCGACCTTTTGCACAGTCTTTTAATATATTAAGTGCTTCGAGTGAGGTCGCAGTATTACAAAATATCACATTTTTCTGCAAAAAAACCTAGTTATCTTGAAAGATGCGACTATAGTCGCAGTCATTTATTCAATAGTCATAACTATCTTTACATCTGCGACCTTAGTCGCTGTTTTATTTATTATAATTTAGACGTGTGTATTTCAATTATTTCTTTATATTTAGTTCAACAATTTATTTTGTAGGATCTGAATTACATGGAGAAATGTCTGAAAGCTTAATTATTCTTTTATGACAACAATTTTTCACAGACGATGAAGCATGCAACTTCTACAATGCTTATGTAAGGAACAGAGATTTTAGCGTGAGAAGAAAAATAATAGATAATTCACGTAGGCCTCCTCATGAAGTAATTTGCAGAAAATTTTGTTGCAACAATTAGGGTGTGAAGAAAGTGTGTGACAAAAGATAAGATGAGCTTACAGTCAACCGTCGAATCGACACTAGATAAAGAAATAAATTTGGAAAAGAAAAAGGACTGCGACCTTGGTCGCAACAGTAGATAATAAATTATAATATACTACGATTAAGGTCGCACTGTGAAATTACGTTGCGACAGGTCGAATTTTTCTAATTAACTAATTAGGATCTTGGTCAATGATTCTGAGCACTCGGCCCTTCTTTTCATCATAGTGCGACCTGAGTCGCAGTACTTTTAAATAAATTTGGAAAAGAAAAAGGACTATGACCTTAGTCGCAATAGTAGATAATAAATTATAATACACTACGACCAATGTCGCACTGTGAAATTACGCTACGACAGAGGTAGAATTTTTCTAATTAATCTAATTAATTAACTAATAAGAACCTTGGTCAATGATTCTAAGCACTCTGACCCTTTTTTTCATTATAGTGCGACCTGCGTCGCAGTATCATATTAAGCTAGCTTAGTAGAACAGATTGTAGCCCAAGCTCTAAAAAAAAGAGAGAAGGGATGTCGTAGTGTTTTAAAAAAAATTAACTTTAAAATCAAAACAGATGTTAATAAAAGTTAAAAAAAAATATATTTTTTCCACAGACTGCGACCACGGTCGCAGAAACCTTAGTCGCTAATATAAAGAACTGTGACTGAAGTCAACAAAATGGAATGAAAAAATACGGTGACCTTGCTCGCAGTGTTAAAAAATTAAAAAAATTTAAAAAAATCTTTAATAAGATCGTTAATTCCTATTTTTTTCATCTTAAACTGTGACTTGGATTAAAGTTTCAGCGTAAGAAATTAAAAAATATTATTTCAAATAGCATAAATAAATTTAATTTTGATTCTTACTTCTTTAAAACAAAAAAAAAACGACTCTTTTACACTTTAAAATAAAAAATTTAAATAATTATTTTTAAAAACCAAGATTCTTTAAAATTTAAGAAAAATCAAATTTTTTCCAGAAATATTTAGTATTATTTTCTTCTTTGGAATTAAAATTCAAATCTGAATCAAAAACAGTCAGTGCAAGAGTTATTTTTGTATCGATGTTAAATTAAAAGAGTGAATTTTCTTTAAAAAACAAAAAATATTGGAAATCATAACTGAAAAAAATCAAACTATTAAGGGCTACATAACCCCAAAAAAATAGGTTTTCTAAGTTTCCCTTTACCTTTTTCTGCGGATGATTTCTTGAGCGCCATCTTGATCAGATCTTTTTTAAAAAAACAAATTTTTGAACACAATTGTTCGGAAAATTTAGGAAACAATAACACTAAATTTTTCGGATTGATGAATTAAAAATTTCAGATCTGTAATTTTTTTTGGAAGGAAAGATTTTACATACAGTAAAAAGTTATAAGTGAGTATTTTCGTCAAAGCAATTGTTGAAGTCACTGATGGTTTATTCAAGCGGGATTTTTTTGGTTTTTGTCTATCAAAATTTATGACAAATATATGGCTATTATGTTGCCGCATCCCGCCGGCTGAGAAACTCTCTCAACTGGCGGCTAAGGTATAATAACCCCTACACACACAAACAAACACACACATGAAGTGCAAGATAAATTTGCGGCTGATATGAATTTGGAGCTTTCTTGTGAGCGTGATGACTTGATAACTTGTCTCTCTTATTCATCACAGGTGACTATTAGCAATGCAGCAAATGTCTTCTTTTCAAATTTTAGCACATGGAGTATTACAAGCCGAAAAAAACTGTTGGTTGGTAAAGGACAAGACATTGAGCCAAGAAAACTGATCTCTGATATTACTTGACAAGTGTTGTGGTTGTGATCCAAGTGGTTCCCATCTTGGATTTGATTCTCTTCATCAAATTATATAGAACAATGATGTGGTCTCCAAAGTCCACGTTTAAGAGTGATTTTAGGCCAAAGCTTGAATCCTATGGTGTCTTAATTTGCCGACAGGATAGCAACAAAGCCAAAAGCTACAAGGATTCTAGCTCTCATGGAAGATGATTTGCCAAACTAAAAGGCCAATGCATCCCTCTGTGTTCTTCTCTCATATTATTTTATAATTTTTTAAATGAAAAACTTGTAGGCTTACATCATAGCATCAGATCTCATCACACAATCGTAATTTTACTAGAACTATAAAGAATTTGGAGACGAATTTATGGCTATAAATTAAATATAACAAAGCCTAACAATTTTCGGATCCTATCCATTTCGATGAAAGAAAAACTTTGTTTGTTTACCTTCTTAGATTAAAAAAAAAAACAACTATACTTTTCTGTTAGAGAATGAAATTTAAAGACATATTTCAAAATTATTTATATTAACAATAACACAAAAATAAATTCAGTATATTTTTACATAGTTCGTACATACATAGCTGGTGCTCGAACACGGTATACATCAAACTGAAGAACACATAATAGATGATAAATTTGAGTTCATTGGTTATAGTTTGATTTGCTAATTTTCCTTCTCAAGCAGTGGAGTTAAGTGTCATGGGTCAAATCAAATTGTGGTAATCCAAATGCGACTTTTGTGGTAGTCAAAAGCGAGCATGATTTTTCTAATTAGAGGATTTGACTTTAATTAATCTTGGACGGAAACATTTTTATTTTATTTTTATATATATTTCTTTTTTTTAACACTCAACAACAGTACATAGCAGCAGATTAGCTCGGCAGTGGAAATAGCCTGTCACTTTCAATGATGTCAGCATCGCGTCACTAGGACGTAAGAAGTGCCGTCGCGTTCCAAGAGACAGAACAACGACGTGACACGTGGAGATTAGGTGCATCGCAAAAGGTGACAACGACACTGATCAAGACTCGAGAGAGATTGATAGATTGGATTAAAGTGGTGATTTGGGAATAGTAGCACTTTTAATTTTTTTTTTTTTTGACTTTGAGGCTTTTGTTTATTAGACTTTGTGCTGAAAAGTAAAAGTTGCATGGTCTTTATGTCAGAGTTCAAAAAACGTATTTGATTGTCAAAATATTACAATTTATAAGCTTTTAAATTTTCAAGTGGCAGGTTCACGTTTTGCAGAGCTATAGATTTCCGTTTAATTTGAAAGGAGATCAGCTAGACTTCTGAGCATTCAGACCTCAAAAAAAAAATTCTTATGAAAAATTACAATGCTCATCGTCACGTTCTTTTCTCTCCGAAGCATATAGTCAAACAAAAACTTTAAAAATTACATAAAAACAAAAAAGTTACTCCTACCAATTTTGAAGTGTTGAGTTTGACCGAGGCCGGTCCCAACATTTCTCCGGCCGACCAACACGGCCGCAAATGGACCCAACCGGCCGCCCATTTGGATTGATCAAGTTGTGTGCCCCAAAAAGCCACGCTTTGTTTTTGTGTTTCCATTCTCTTTGAATTCAATGCTCAAAAAAGGCACTGCTTGTCTTCTTGTATGCCAAGTTGCAGGTTGCTTCAAACCGGCTGTATGTTTGAAGTTTGAACGTGGTTGGATTCATACTGCATTCATACTTGATTCAGTCTCAATTTTAGTAGGATAACTTAATTTGAGTATGAATTCTATCATAATTCCTTGCAAATTCAGTAGTGTCACTATCTTTTATCTTATGATAGCTAGTACTCATTTTTCTCCGAATAAAAATAGTATTGGAATTGAACACTTCACACTTGATATCCATATTAACTAGATTTTTGTCATATATTGTCTCACAAACAATTAAAAAAAAAAAAAACTTAATTTTTTCTCTTTTTCAGATGGTGAATATCTAAATTATGAATTTTTTAAGATTTAAAAAACACTTTTTAATTGCATAATTTCATCCGATGATATGTTTTGGATAGGTAATTGACTATTATTTTCTCGTGTTATCAAATCATAATTAAAAATATGAGCACATGACACGCACGTGTAAATATGGAAAAAGCAATGAGAACAAATTGTGAGGCGAGTATTGATGGCTTATTAGGTCCAAGTGAGTAGTCAGAGAGAGAGAGAGAGAGAGAGAGAGAGAGAGAGAGAGAGAGGTGGCTTTCTAGTGACCATTAAATGATGTATGCCTTTTTCTTTCTCAATGATTTTGCTTAGAATCTTCACAAAGAGTTTTATGTTGCGCTGATGCAAAGCAAGACCTTCATTTCTTTTATTGGAAGTTCCTTTCTTAGATTAAGTCTAATAATCATTGCTTTATCCTCTGCATTCTAAGGTCGGTGGTGTGATCTGAGGGAAGTCCAGAGAGAGAGAGAAAAAAAAGAAGCAAACACGTCCATTCTTCTACTTTTCTCTTTGGAACAAGCAATGAAATTTCCAATGTTTAGTTAGGATTATGACATGACTCGTTTTACTATTTAAAGTTTTCACACGGAATATAGAGGTTATTAGATAATTAGAGAGCAATATTTAACATGAAATTGAAAATAAATTCCGTTGCCATTTTTTTTTCTTTTTTAAAGAGGTAACATGCCCAGAAGATGAGTGTAACAGAGATGCGCATGTTTCGTTAGATGTGTGGTAATACGAGGAGAGATAAGGTGAGAAATGAGGATATTCGTATTAAGATAGACGTAGCCTCTATCGAAGAGAAGATGAGAGAAAACCGCCTACGATAGTTTGGTTATGTGCAACGTAGACTTACCGATGCGCCAATCCGGCAAGTAGAGCATATCAAATTAGGGCAAGTTAAAAGAGCGCAAGGGACACCGAAAAAAATATAGATGGAGGTAATACGACAAGATATAGAGGCTAAAGGTCTTAGTGAAGGCATATTGCTCGATAGGAATGAGCGGACAAAACTGATCCATGTGCTCGATCCGGCGTAATTCTCTTTTGGTTCATGTAGCCTACCCCAAATACTTGAGACAAATGGCTTAGTTGTTGTTGTTGTATCCGGCCAAACCAACAAATTTTACAGCGTTACTATATGTCTTCAAAATTAGGATAATGGCTATAAAATTTCTTAGCAAAATAATCCTATAAAGTGTAGATTAAAAAAAATAAAATTATCTAAATCAACTTGTAGAATAATTTAAAACATAGTGAGCGTTGTCTTGCTAGATCTTCAAATTAGAAATATCTGAAAAAAATTCTCCATAAATCCAACAAAAAGAATAATAAAGGAAATTATGTTTAACTCCTTGAATTTATAATGATTTTTTTGTTCATTCTCGTTAACTGCTCCAATGAATTATTACTTTAGCATTTTTTTCAGAATTTTTTATAGGTTCACATTTTCTCAATTTTCAATAGCAACTTATCATTTCTATCTATAACTCAGGATTCTTGTATTATTGTAAGAGTTTCAATATGGATATTGAAAGTACTACATAAAAGTAAATATAGACCAAAAGGGGAAAAAAAGAGAAGAAAAAACAACAATGTAGAATTTCCTTTGACAAAGTTAGCCAATTAAAAAATGATAATAATTAATATTGAAGGGGTCAGAAACGTTTATTCCTTAAAAACAAACCAAAGGCCATAGTTTTTTTTCGGCCCAATTTGGATGGGCCTGCAGAAGAAGTCTGTGGGCTTTCCATCTGTGAATCTGAAATACACTGGCCCAATCTAGAGCAAGGCTGGGCCTATTAATTGAGTACAAAAAAAAGAGAGAAAAACGGCAGACAAAAAAAAAGAAGGGGGAAAAAATTCCTATCCTATGCATCTATTATCTTCAGTCAGAAGAAATAAACAGAATAATAGAACCTATAAAATTAAGTTTCCTTCAGCATTTCGCCATCATCATACATGAATTTAATTACCAGTTTGGATTATGAAACTAAGTTTCAACGGAGGTAATCGAAAGTGTGCAGGCAATTGAAGAAAGATCAAAACCAGAGAGAGAGATGTTTGATGATGGCCCTGAAACATTTGTTTACACTTATGAAATCACAATAAGAGTCTTCACGAAATTATTAGTAACACCATGTGCAAGTTTTCTACACCGTGAGCGAGTTTCTGCGAACCGCTAGTCAAGCTTAGTAACATCTATACGCTGCGAAGTCGAATCGTTACGTAATACACCTCTTAGAACATCTTATAAATTTAGTTCAAAAAATTGTTTTACCCAGTGCGGATGGAAAGATTCGAACCCATGAGTTTATAAAGGATGTAAATGTATAACGTGGCTTGAGCAATGCTTAATTGGCTACCTGATTCAGTTTGACAGCCGTTTTTTTCTAACTATCTATAACCTATAATTTGTTTATAAGTACTTTTAAAATAAATAAAAATCAAATCCACATCAAATTGCAGATAGTTTTAGCATAATTTGCTAATTTTTTATGAAGGCCACTCCTAAGCTTTGGAATTAATTAGAGCAGATGAATCATGACTTTGGTATTTAGAAAATTTCTGATTTGACAATTTAGAAAATTCAAATCAATAATTTTTATCAAATTTGTTAAATTATAATTTCAAAGGGCCCCACTTAATTGTCTATGTAGACTGTTTGACTCGATCGAACAAAGGTTTTTTTTTTCTTCCCTGCTTTCTTGGGCCCCAGGGCACAACTCTTCAAGCCTTCTGTGCCGCCAATCATCCGTTGCGGCGCTTTAGTGGGCGATCTGAACCGTCCATTGTCTGTTCCCTAAAATGGATCGTTTCCAGAATATATTTCCCTCTTCGGTTCCGAATTCTCTGTAGAGCCCTACGAAGCTGGAGCGGAGACAAACCCCCCTTAAAAAAGAAGTCTTTTTCCTGTAAGATTTCCCCAATTTCTGTTCAAATTTGAATTTTGATGGGTTGGCCTCTTCTTTCCCATTGGGTTGATCGGTTATGAGGGCGCGACAATGCTTCGTTCGCTAAGAAACCAACGAAGGTACGAAGGTTTTTGATTTGGGTTTTCTTTCTGAATAAGAAATTTCTTGTGTTTTCCTTTTGGGATTTTAATCGTGAAATTTAAATGGTTTTTTGATACTCTTCCCAATTTCATGATCAAAATTGCATTGTTACAGCTAATTTAATGTAATGGTTATTTTTAAGTAAATATTGGGTGGCGTTTGTTTAAGTAATGAGATTATTGTGAAGTTATTGCATTATTTCTCTTCCATTGCATGAACTTGCTATTATATGGGACTTTTGAATTAAGGAAGGAAACGGGTTTCCTTTAGAGTTTTATGATCAAAATTGATTCTTGCATGATAATTTTGTCTAGAAAATATATTTTCTTGATGCAAATGGTTTTGCAGGTAACTTCATTGTGGCCTGGCAACATAATCTTCACATTGTCTCAGTCACTGTAGTAAATTACTGGAATCTGTTGTCTGAATATAACAAAATTATGGAACTATATGAGCTTTTAACTGTAAAACGGAAATGTGTTTATACTATGAACTGATGAACTTATAACCATGAATAGAATATTCTCGAGAGGCATATGAAAAGCCTCTGGCCATTCAATTGCGTGGGCTTTTTTTTTTTGACGTTCCTGGTTATTAATATTTCTAGCATTAGCAACTGGTTACTCATAAAAAAAATCTCCAACGATATTTTCATGCATAAGCCTTGCTTTCTGGTATGAACAGTTCTGTAAGTAAATTTGTGGTGTGTATTGACCTTTAGCTGGTTTCAACGTTTCTAATATAAAATAATCATTACTTACAGATTTTTTTTTGGAATTAGACATTTGTGTCAAATACTTGAACTTTGTAGTACAAATCTGTTGTGTAACATGGCACTCTTCAAACTTCTGTGATAAAAGTTGGTTACTTTGACATATACGCCTTGTTTTTTTTTTTTCTCATTACAATGGTGCTCAACATTGTTTCTAGTGGGCATTTATATACTAAACCTGGGCGACCAACAGATAGGAATGCTATCTAGCAATTCGCTAGAAAATTTTCAAGAAGTTATATATGAAACTTTATCTTTTTTCAACTGTATAAACTGACAATCTTGGAAATGTTTTTGGGGACATGCAGGTTGTTGGCAGTTGGGGCAGAAAGAAGATCTTGGTATCTTTTACAATTTGGCCTGATCCACAACCACCCAATAGTAAGGAATCATGGGCCACCTGCTAATGTTGGACATAATTCTTCCCTTAGCAGAATATTTTCACCCTTTAGAGTTTCAAATATGGTCAGGAGAAATTCATGGAAGAATAATCATGCCGAGAATTTCTATGCTCTTGCAAACAATAGCTCTTTCACAACACACTATGCCCAAGGGCCTTGTAAGGGGCACAATCTCATTCATTTACTCCGCAATCCATTCTTCTCAACAATAAGGAGGTTGTACCAATGGAAGGGTAATGGTGCCAAGAATTTCCATGCTTTATCAAAAATCAGTTATTCTACATTCTTTTCTGCTAAATTGGCTAGGAAGCAGATTAATCTCCATCATCGTTCATGCTACAGCCCCATCTTCCCACCTATTAGTAGACTAGTACGTGCTGCGAGCTTATCCTTGACTAGATTCCACGTAGTTCCGGGTATTCTTGCTTTGTTTGCTGGGGAGGCAGCAGGTGCTCAGAGGACTTGGGCAGATGGGGAATACCGCCAAACAAGGGATGGATTTTTTATTACAGCACAAGATGGTTATGGCTACATATCTTCAGTTCTTTATTCAGTCATTGAGGGCTTTATATTGATTTTCAGAACCATATATTTGGCAATTTTGTTTTCGCCTGCCATCGCATTAGCACCATTTGCAGATTCATTTGGCATTCAGTTTAGGAAAACATGGCTTCATCTTGTGCATTCAACTTTAGAAAAAGCAGGCCCAGCATTCATAAAATGGGGCCAGTGGGCAGCTACACGCCCAGATCTCTTCCCAAATGATCTATGCACGGAGCTTGCAAAACTCCACAGCAAAGCACCGGAACACAGTTTTGGCTACAGTAAAACT
Organism: Agave tequilana; assembly: GCA_038442645.1. Classification (NCBI taxonomy): domain Eukaryota; kingdom Viridiplantae; phylum Streptophyta; class Magnoliopsida; order Asparagales; family Asparagaceae; genus Agave; species Agave tequilana. The sequence continues at coordinate 80,574 of JAVJIF010013442.1, read as the reverse complement.
ACGATTGAAAAGGCATTTGGCCGCAAACTTACTGAGATTTTTGAGTGGTTTGAGGAGATACCTGTGGCATCTGGAAGCATTGCCCAAGTGCACCGAGCCTCTTTGAGATTTAGATATCCTGGCCAGAGGTTGAGGAAACCCATCGAAGTTGCAGTCAAGGTCAGGCATCCTGGTGTTGGTGAATCAATTCGGAGGGACTTTGTGATTATTAATCTTGTAGCAAAAGCTTCAAGCTTAATTCCAGGATTGAGCTGGTTGAGGCTGGATGAGAGTGTACGCCAATTTTCTGTTTTCATGATGTCTCAAGTTGATCTTGCGAGGGAAGCTGCTCATTTGAGTCGATTTACATACAATTTCCGCAGGTGGAAGGATGTGTCATTTCCAAAGCCCTTATATCCACTTGTACATCCATCCGTTCTCGTTGAGACATTTGAGCAAGGAGAGAGCATTTCTGTTTATGTGGATGGCCTCAAAGGAAATGATCGTATTAATAGAGATATTGCTCATATTGGTACACATGCGCTCTTGAAGATGCTTCTGGTACTCTCCCAACTGTTAACGATATTACTTTTGTTATATTATATACTTGCATAGCATTCACAGGCTTAAAACAGTGAGGATATTTGCATTTTATGTGCTTCTTTACCTTTATTTTATGCTTAAGCTACCTGGAATTTTGATATTCTGAATGGAAGCTGTCCTATCAGTCCACAGGCGTTACAATACATTTTCTTACGGACAATTTTCTATCATGTACACCTGCTCATTTACAAGTTAACGTAATATAATGTTTGTCTTCATGTTTAACTCAGCAGCTTTTTATTGTATATAACGTTTGTCATATGTGTTTCTTCATTTTTGAATGTTCTCACTATTTCCTTGTTTTAGGTGGACAATTTTGTCCATGCAGATATGCATCCTGGTAACATCCTTGTCCGAGCACCTCAGAGAAAGCATTCAAGGGGAAAGCTCTTTAGAGCTAAACCTCACATCATTTTTCTTGATGTGGGAATGACTGCTGAGCTTTCTCATAGTGACCGGCTTAATTTGGTGGAATTTTTTAAGGCGGTGTCTGTTAGAGATGGCCGCACTGCTGCAGAATGTACACTACGATTATCGAAGAGGCAGAGCTGTCCAAATCCGAAAGCCTTTATTGAGGTAATGTCCACATTTTGGCTGCTCAATCTTCTGACTGTAAGCAACAAGTCAATATGATGATTATTTACATTTGAATGAAATAAGTCTTAGTGCTCATGGATATTAGTAAAATATCACTACTTCTTACAAATTGAGTAAAAACCATTTAATTTTGCATAAGGTACAGCTCCTTGATCATGGTGTTAGATCTAGTTGGCAATTGGTGATTGTGTTACATGGTGATCATGTAGTGTAATAAGTGTAGTAATTGTAGCGGCAGCAGGATCCATGGTGGTGGCTTGTCAGAATTATGGCAGCAATCAGATTACCATACCCTTTTACTATTTAAATGCATTTTCATTCCTTTTTTTTAATGAAAAACATCTTTGTTTATGTATCTAATTCAAGTTAGATTAATTATATTAAGAAAACAACCTGCAAGCCAGGGTAAGGCTTATGCCTGCTCACTTTCTGATTTGTGATGATCAATTCATGTTGACAAAGTAGAGTCTCTGGTCCACCTCACAGATTGGTACATTTGTCTTGCATTTTGGCATCGCCTGTCCAAAAACAATTGATGTAATACGGGAGGATCACAAGCACTTTCAAACTAGAAATTGGAAAATTAGGGTGGTTTTGAAAGAAGAATTAAAAAAAGAAATTAAGGCTTCAAAAGAAAGAGATAAGAAATCTTGGTAAATTTAGGCTTATGCATCCCTTACACCACGGGCTTTACACCCCAAATCTCAAGAACTCAAGAGTTCAAGAAATTTAAATTGAAATTTTTTTAATTCATCCATTGTCTACTGATAATAGAAGTATGAGGCATATTTTTATGTTTTACAAAAGAGCACTTCTAGGAGATAACTAATGTGCTAAACACCCACATAAAATAAGACAATAAACTAAGCATAAAAAATAACTAGCAGCTGGTGATGTCCTCATCATTTCCCTCAGGATGGGAGAAACTCGACCCTGTCGAGTAAGGGCTCTCCTCACAAAGCATCTTAATGGGGCCATGGTGGTAGTCGAAAAATCAACACTAGTGTATCACATTGAAACAAAGGTGGTGGAGGTGGAGCTGGCCTTTGTGATAGATTGACTATAAAAGATAGTAGCTCGACCAAGACACCGATAGTAAACAGAGGTGCATCATCCTTGTTGAAGACAGAACTGATATCAGGATCCCGTAGAATGTCTAACTCGTAAACAATGGAAGCACTCCTCTTTAGAATCCTATTCAAATCTGTACGCCAAAAGTGCAACTTTCTCACGGCCTCAAAGTGACTCATAACCATCACCTTATTATCAAGTACAAATTCTTAAAAAATACTATATGGATATGTAACAAATTTGTAGATAGTATTGCAAATTACTATCGGCCTAGTGATATCATCAATATGTGTAACAAGAAATGCAATGCAGTAGGCACTTTAAGCATAATTTCTAAAGATGGAAAAAGGATATATATGGAATGCTTAGGAGGGCGCACATCCTAACCCCGCAGATGGAGGTATATTGAACTCAGACATAAACTCCAAACAATCAGAAAAGAAGCACTAGAAACAGTTGTTGGATCATGACAAAAAACTCAGGTCTCACTAGAAGATGAATCGATTGGAACGACCATAAAATCGTACTCAGCACGAGGGGACTCAGATAATCCACTAAATGTAATGACACTAGAATAAACCGTCTCGTGCGCAATATTATCCTCTATCAAAGATGTTGCAAATGAATACCTAGAGATCTGATTAGAAACACTAGACTCCGCTAATTCAGGCGCAAACTTACTAATATCATGAGCATGAGCCTTAACATTTAAGGGTGTACTAGACTCGATTATAACATCTACCACTTCACTAGTACCCTCATAAGAAGTATGACTGATGGGGACATCTCTCCAGAATTGTGATTCCACACCAGGAGGCGTCGTCGCACTCTTTCAGTTTGGTTCGATTAGGGTTTGAAGATTCAAGCTATATTGAGCTGATTATCTTAATTATTTGCTCTTAATTGTAATATTTATTTATTTTTGATAGTTTATTTTAGTCCCATATCAGTTGTGATAGGATATCTCCATTGATGTAGGCCTATTTAAGGCTAAGACTAGTATTGAATTAGTCAGTTTTTGAATGAATTAAAATTTGTTTTGAAAAACTGTCCCTGTGTGCATTGGGTGAGAAACCCTAAATCCTACTTGGTTGGTTTCCCATCATCTTGGTATCAGAGCTCTACTCCTGAATTCTTCCAAAAAAAATCTACAAAATTTTCTACTCCAAAATTAAAACCCTACTTTTCTCTCTTCCTCCTTCACCCAATCGGCGTCGCCAACACATAAAAAAGAAAAAAAAGAAACCTGATCTGCATCTCGTTCTCTCACTTCCTTTTCGATTTCCCCCTCTCAAATTTTGATTTTACCTCTCTCAAACCCCACCTCCGATCCCCCCACCACCGATGATCGCCACGATCCCCCTATCTCCCCCGACCAGCCAACCTCATCGACAACAAAGGTCTCCCGGAGCTTCCATCGACGCCTAGATCTCCTCCCCGAGCCTCCATCGACGCGGAAATCTCCTCCCTGAGCCTCTGTCGAAGCTCCGATTATCATCGAGGTCAGATCAAGGTCAGATCTACACCAACAGCATCTTCCGATGCCAAGATTCCCCCTCCGATGACTCCTCCGAGCATTCCTTCTCTTCCGATCTCCGACGGCTTCGCCGTTGCACGACCTCAGCATCGTCACACTGGCACTTCAGCATCGAGTATTTCTTCGATCTCCAGAGTGCTGACCCTCCGGCGCCTCCCGCCGAGCTAATTCACATCACTGACTTCACCTCTACCAGCACCCACCATCTACAACGCCGCCGTCCACTCCTCTCCCTATTCGACGCCGTCATCCATTTCCAGCAAAGCCGTCAGCGACACAAGATCCACTTTGTCAAGTTGAAGTTGTGAATTGGGATTTTGAGTCAGATCTGATTTTGAGTTTTGATTTGGGTTAGTGGAACAAATTCAGATTCAACTCGATCCGCGTGCTATAGTCTAGATCAAAAGCACAATACCTCATTGTGTTTTCAGGCGACAACTTGGTGATCTGAAGTCTGATTTGTATGTTTTTCGAGCCATTGAGTTCGTGACGAGAGCTTCGCATCAACTATCTAGGTAATCAATAATCAGGTATAAATTCCTTTGAACTGAAATTTTGGATGCCACTTTAATTATATCATTATACTTTTATCGATTATCTGTCGTCCACAAATAGTGAGTGTGTGTATTTACTTATCTTTTGTTCAGTATTAACTTTGGGATTTACAAATACATAGTGGACATTGATATTTTGCATAGAATTAATACTTTATAAAATTTTGAAGTCTAACTTGCAAAATTATTACATCACAGTTTATATTTTGAACTTTTGAGCTTGCTGGCAAATTCATTATCTTTATTGTGCACCTTGCTTCACCAATTTGTTTTTGATTCTCCACATTGACTGCATCATTCTGCACGACTGCAATAGAGTGTTAGTTGCATATAGGAAATAGTAGATGAATTCTTTAGAGTCAGATGCTGACTCTGTTATAGACAGTTCATCAATAGCAACTATGAATGGGCTCAGTGTCGGCAGTAGAGGAGGAAGGTGCTAATGACTAGGGCATACAATGACACTAGGAGTTGCAATAAAGGAAGAAGGGACTTTGAATTTGTAACAGATGGTTCCTTAACTTTAAGTTACTTTTTGACTGAACTTGGACAGTTGATCGCAGTATGCCCATAACCCTGACACTTGTTACCTGGATTGTAGGATGATAAGAGGTGGACTTGAATACTTGATCCAACCTAGTTATGCAACTCAAAGTTTCATCTATCTTTTGGAGAATTTGGGGTTGGTGTCCATATTGATGGTTCTACATATAATGACACATTTTTAACATCTATTGGATGCAATCTAGCACATACATGATTGAAATTTCTAACCTAAAACTATGCTCTGATACCAAATTGATATGAAATGGTGGGTGCGTGCCATGTAGGGAATCAGTAATGTAATCGTATTCATTACGTTTCACTAAATAGAACGATCTTTGATAGAAAATCAATTCAAAACTAATATTGTCAAACAGATGGATTTTAACAAACTATTGTATGCTTGGTTTGAACATTTCTAATATCTATAAAGTCTAATTACAATACTTATATCATGCATGGCAAGTTCTGATTTCAATATCAATGATAAGCAATCACATGATTTGCAGAATCACACATCTCACCATATAATGGACAACATGAAATAAAGATAATATTTTAGAGATGATTTAACTGATGCGTAAGCCAACTAATAATTAGATTGCTTTGAAATAAAACTTACAGATAAATAACTTCTGATTCTGTTGGTAGAGGTTGATAAACTAAAAGGACTAACTCATACCAATCTGTTGGATGTGACATTTACTGGCATGATTTTATCTTCACTGGATGGTGTATATCCTTGTGACTGCATCTTAAATTTGTTGTTGCTGCGGATTCACTGACGTTGCTGCTGCATTACTGCTTCTGTTGCTGCTTTTGCTTCAATATTGTTGTTGTCATTGGGGAAGGGAACCAGGAGTGGTAAGAGGCCAGAGAAGAGAGAGGAGGCAAGGGAGTTGCTTTTAATTTCATTTGCTGCATTCAATCCAGAGAGAAAGAGAGAGGAAAGAGGGGAGAGGCAGAAGCAGGAGAGGATTCTTTCAATTTCATTTCATCATTATACATTAGAGAGGAGGAAGAGAGGAGATGCTTACAAGAGGCATTGTTTCATTAAACATTCATCTCTTTAATACAAGGTACAATTGCCTCATATAGGCTACAACTTCTTAACTACCCAATACCACAAGTTATAACTACCCACTATTACAAGTTATAACTACTCATTACCACCACTACACACAACTGAAATACAGTAAATAAAAAAAAATACAAGTAAATACTATAACAAATATATAAAAATACAAATAAAAATGGAACTAAGATGTCCCCATCACGACCACTACTTGCTGATTGCTTGAATGGGTCAACTTACAAGCACAAATCAGAAATTCAGAAGCTAGAGAAAATTTTCAATAATCTATTTGCTTTTCCAGACTAACCAACTATTAGCTTTTCTAATCAAAGATCATGAAACCAAAATTGAAGATAAGTGAAGAACCCTAACCCATTACTCTTCAGATTTGTTCTAAAATTCCCTTCTAGTTTCTTCCCAGTTATAATATAAGTGCAACGGGATGAACTCTGACCCATTACTCATCCTTGCAAGAGGTAGAACAAAGGGATATTTTAGTTGAAAGAAAATTTATTCAACATCATGTGATATAACATGCACAACTAAGAAACAGAAAATATGGCTGTGATAAAAACTTTAATGTTAGGTGGCTTAGTGATGAATTACAAAATAAGGAGAGATTTTCTAACTTTAATGATTAGTTTAGGGTGGGTTCCTGAAATTAAGGTTTTATTAGAGTGTTGTCCTAATAACTAGTCACTTACCTGTGCACAGACTATTAAATGATAGCAATCCTAACTTCTTGATACTCTGTCATCTTATGCATCATTATGTTTAAGTTGTCTCGTTTGCAGAGAACTCATGCCCAAAAGAGTTCTTTATAGGCATAAATTTCATATTACATATTTATTCTTTACTTTGCCTCCAACAGGAATTGGACAAAACATTTACTTTTTGGGGCACCCCGGAGGGTGACATTTTCCATCCTGCTGAGTGCATGCACCAACTACTCGATACAGTCCGGCGCCATAAAGTCAACATTGATGGCAGCGTGTGCACGGTGTTGGTAACCATATTAGTTCTCGAGGTAAGTTTACTTATGTCTGGAGGACTCGATAACAATTCTGAACTATCTGTATATGTAAACTAATAGTAATATATTCTCCATTAGTTAACAGTGACTGGGGTAGTTTATTTCTTTGCACTTGCTTTTTTAGTGCAGTTGACCCTAGTGATCTGGAATAGATGCTTTACTGGTTGTTGACTTTTTTATTCAATGAACCAAAAAGTCTCAAAGCTCAAATGTGATGCATATTTCATGTTCTAACTTGATATGCTACTTCAGTGTTGCTTACATTCTTCCTCAGTAAAATAAAACTGTAGCTAAGCTGGAATAATATTTCATGCATATATGGAAGTATAAAATGGTCTGACTCTAAGCAAGTCTTTCAGTTTTTGGATTATGTCATTAAAGAGCATATCTAACTTTCAGTTTTTTATGTTATAGGGCTGGCAACGCAAGCTAGATCCAGACTACGACATTATGCTTACACTCAAGTCATTGTTTCTACTTAATGAAGATTGGGCTCAACCCATTGATTACTTTTTTTCCTGAAGGATTTGACATTTGGAGTTTATATATGAAAAGCCAAGTTATACAGAATCATAGAGTCGAGGAATATGATACAGTTTCCTATAGGTATGTTCCTCAATCTTTGGGTCTAACTATGTTAACATGGTAAGAGATGTCTGTCAATATTGTCTGCTTCAATATTTCACAGATGTTGCAGATTGACCTACTTTCTAACATGATTGAGGACTAATAGAAATAGAACAGCAATAAAAATGAAGTATTTATCAATTGCTGGTGGCTATCTTTTTTTTTTCCTTCCTGAATGCTATTGCTGTATCTTTTCGGTACTCATTTGAGTCATTTCTATTCCCAATGAAAAATTGTGGGTATAGGTGCAAAATGACAACTTTTTGTATCATTTTGTATCTTCCCCAATTTTCTACCAGAAAGAACTCTTAACATTCCCCATTTGGGTATCTGTAAAGTTGTACCGTTATTCTTTTTCTCTATGCCATATAGTTACAGTATTGCGTAGGAAGACAGAATGACCTCCAAAAGGCATGTTTAGTGTTGGTCTTGCTAACTATTCAAGTAACAGGATTTGGCTTATACAAGCTCAAATTTATTTAACTGAAAAAGGGGGGGAAAGGGTGAAGTTATAGATGTGCCTTGATGGGGTAAGTTTTTTTGGTGCTCTAGTCAAAGTGAACAAAGTCAGTTGTAGATTGAGATGAGGTCTCAAATAAACAGTCAAGATTGAATTAGATAGTATCTCGCTGCTCTGAGGTGCATGTTATTTCCTTTTAAGTACTACTTACCACAAAAAAGAGGAGATATTGATATTTGAAATTGTCACTATGGCATATATATGATATTTTGAGGAATCCAGCGATGTATATCCAGAATGCACATGCATTTCTTCCACTCCACAATGATGCCACTCTACTGAGTTCTTTTGTTCTTTGTCCTTGATAGAAAGTTAGCGCATTCAACCTGTGTAATTTGGCTAAGCGGAGTGAATAACTGTTCATCACAGCTGTTGGAATTTAATGCCAACGCCTTCTACTTTCCTCTTTTAAATCCTATTCCCCACCCCAACACATACACACACACAACCAAAACAAAAAAAAGAAAACCAGAAAAATAAAAACACAGTGATCTTATACTCTGATTTAACATCATGCTGCAGCTTTGAGTCTTTTGACAATGAAATGTCACCGCTAGCATAATGAGTATGGGTTAACTACATAGTTATTTCATATGCATGTTGTTGATTGGCCTTCATGATATCTTATTACAGTGTGTAGCCCAGTTTATACATGGGAATAGTTGATTCAAATGGTTGATTTTCAGTTTGTGTAAACTTATAAAGCACATGAATCAACAAACTTTGGGTAATTCATCTACATTTGAGCCATAGATTGATGCTTCATCTGGGTGATTTGCATTTCATGATTGTTTTCTGTTTGTGAACCTTCTCATTTATGTCTTTCTGAAGGTGCTGGCATATCAACTTATGGTCATTAATTATAACTGCCTTCTCTGTAACACAATCTTGTATTAGGAATGTGCAAGATAGTCCTATTTTTCAAGTTTCAACCTTTTAATATTAAATTTTCTATTGTAATTTGTAATCCACAGGGCAAGTGTCAAGTGAGCTTTTATCTTTTCTAAACTGTTATTGCTGCCTTGTTTTGTCTTTTAATTAGCCTCATTTTTTCATATGACCTCAAATTTTTTTTCCCTTTTCTCCTTAGTTCAATGATATTCAAACTATACTCTTAACAATCATTACATTCATGAGAAACTTTGATTATATTTATACTTTACCATTTGGTCTGCTAGTGGAATCCGTGTATCTGCAATTGCACGTCCCTTTAACTATCCCTCGGGCTGAAGTGAAACTAGTGACACATTTTGTTATCCTGTTCATATATTCATATTTGTATAAACTACTGCTTTTCTTCTCATTCGTTTTCCCCAAATACGCTTGGATGTGCAACTATCTGTCTTTACTTGTACATGGACAGGGGCATGTAGGGGCATGTATAACCCAGTCCGGGCACATGCTCAACTTGGAATTCTGGAAGTCCATATTTTTAGGAATATCACATACTTATTGCCTACTTTTCTGTTTGTAATAGGCCCAATTTTCCTCTTGACCAACTCAATTTTTATTAATAACGTGATGTCATCCAACCAGTGAACAACCCATTTAGACCATCTTCTGAAATTTAGAAGGTGAAATTGTCATTGGTTAAGCATAGACGGTCTGCCATAGGACCTCATAAATATTAATGAGACACCTTTGCCTTCATACTATTTCCTTGTCTATGCCTCCCCGAAATCAGTCTTTCTTTCTATTTTTTTCAAATAATTGAGCTAAATAATCTTTCCCCCATTTTTGTTTAAAAAAACACCTATTCTATCTGAAAATGTTGTTGAGATTCCCCAAAAAAAAAAAAAAAAATCTAAAAAGCGACCAGGAACAAGCCAGCAATCAACAGAAATAGAAATGTTTCTTTCAAGTTCTGCCCCAGTAGCAACTATTAGAAGATATAGACAATAGAGAAGAAATGAAAAGTTGGTCTAGATATCATTCAGAACTGTGTGATTTACTTGAAATATAATAAATTAATCACTCTCGATAAGGCAAAAATAAATTACATGATATGGGTGCCCAAGCTGCATAAAATTCCTTCATCTGCCCCTGCTTGGCTGCATATGTGCATATACCATTTACTATTCTAAAGGTTCTGAAAATTTTGGCTGTATTCTACATTTTATTTATTTCCAAAATTTGTCTCCTTGGTCACAATTTCACATTTCTCCTGATGTCAAATTTATTCCCCTCCTTTTAATGAAACTAGAAGTAGTTTGTGCCTTCGTGGGTACAAATTTCACTGCATAGTTACTTTGTGACCGTAATTCTGATAATATCTTATAAAAGATACATAATAACATTATTCATTTTAACGATTAGGACATATTGTTATCATATGTCCAAAAATGAAAAGAATCAGAAAGTTTTTAAACAGTGCAAAACTGAAGAATAGAGGACATTCATCTTATATAATGCTTGATTAAAGTGGAAAAGCAGAACCTACGAACAACCACCAGTTTGTACACAACAGTTATTACTAGAGTTCTATTATATATAAATCTACTATTTCCGTTATCAATTCTCTGTCATAGGAATCGTTGGGGTTTCACGAGCCAGTAGTTTAAATTATTATAGAGACATACCCATGGCATTTTTGGATGGAATTTGGATTTTTCTACCCCTGATGAAGGTTGGTCTGATATTATTGTCTTATACCAGTAATTCTCGTGGAATCATGTTTGCTAAAAATATACATGTGAAGAGGGTCATCTAGCGGAGTTTCTTAACCAAGAAAACAAGGGTCGTCTGGGTCATGGCAGGCTGGATTTGTACTCTTCTTAATTTGTTTGCATTTGCATTTGTGTTTGCATGTGGTTTGTCATTTGAGGAAGACTGAAAGGAGAATAGTTAGCAATCATGTGTTCTCTCAGAATCTTTGGCAGCTAAGCATTTAAATGAATTTTCTCTGTCTGTATGGGGAATTATTATGCTGCTTGTTGCTTTTGTACGTTAAATGATGTGAAGCTCAGTTGCAAAACTTCCCTTTCTCAACAAACTTATTTATCTTGTGAATCTGCATCTTATTTTAGGTACTTGAGTTGTGTTATGAATGTCAAAGTAGGCGAAGGGTATACGTGCCCTGTTGGCACCGCAATGTTGCGAGGAGTAATGTTGATGAACTGACAGTAAGACGTAAAAAAATTTTCCCAATCTTTATTCTATGTTTTGTAGAGTTTTGTTCAACAACCATTCTTTCTCGGTTCTTATACTTCCTTTTAGTAAACATCTCTCGCTTAAAAAGTAGAGATGTAAGATCTCTCTTTTAGTGTATGTTATTTGGGTTATGTATTAGAGGAAGCTGTAAACAAATTGTCGACATATCATTTATGGCAACCTATGCAAATAGTGATGGGAAATTTTGTTCGTTTTGCTCATGGAAACTTGAACAATCTTGAAGGTTTGAAATCTGATTCAATCCATAGCGGATAGAATGGCATCAAAATCTGATTGTATTGTAGTAACGTGTGTTGGTACCCATGTATGGTCATAGTGTGCATACCTTTTGGTGCTATTGGTGTTGTTGTCACCGGCCATTGTTTCTTCGTCTAGATCTCTGTCCGTGTGCCATCACTGCCATGGCAACCGATGTGATCCCTGTGTATAAACATGCCACACCCACCAGCTGAGCTGTTCTTTTTGTTATGAAGGTGTTATATATACTGCATGCTTGGAGTGGGATGATTCATTCATGTTCAAACACTGATAGCTTTATATTATTTGGTTGTACCCTCAGCATTTCTAGTGGTCATTTTGATTGGATTTCTCCAATCTATAAATATGAGGTTGCCTTACAATATTTTGTTCTTTTATATTTGTGGCTGAAGTTGTTTTATGTGCCATATACAGATAAGGCAGTGTGTGGTGTTGAAGAGTAATTTGGATACAAAACTTGAAATGAATCAGCCATTATGGGTTGCATTTGTTCCTGTTTCTTTCTTCTTCTTTTTTTCTTTTTTAAATTTTTATTTGCTTTGCATGTGGAAGACACAGAGAGAATGAGTAGTTAATCATGTTATGTCTTCTAGCCTGCCCTAGGATTATATGTACATGGGCTCTCTGCCATTTGGTGTAATTTAATAAGTTTTAGATAATTTTGGTTTATTCAGTTGCATCTGGGAATTGATAACAAATAAAATAAAATTACTGACATTTGTGAAGGGTTTATGATAGAGAGGTTCTGGTCCCTTGATCAGAACATTCATATATTTATTTTTTTTATTTTTTTATTCTCGCTTGTGGTCGATGTGGAATCAAAAGGACACTTATCATTGTCAAGCACCATGTATTGTTTGTTTGTTGGGTGATAAGGTTTTTATTGATTATTTTTCTACTGTTGTTAGGCTTAATATGGCTGTTTGATGGATATGTCAGATAAGAAATGAGCCTATCAAAAATGATTTAGAGACATGTTTCAATTGATAATGAAGAAGAATCAATTGAGATGGTTCGAGTATTTGTGAAACCATTTGATGATGAAGAAAAATGATTCGGGGCACATGATTCAAAAGTTTTTATTCAAAAATTTTGTTATCAAAGACTTCTCCATGATCCATTTATACTAATTTCATGCACATAAAGAGGCAGGTTCCATGGTGCAGCTGATCTCAAGCAAAACAAGAAACAACCCTGCTCTGCTCTCTGAGAGACAACAGACCAGAGGAACCCTTGTCGCTATTTCAATGCAAATAAAAAATATTTCAACAGTTTGTAACGTACATTTTTCTGCATATCTTGTTTCATGGGTCAGTTTCTTGTCTGACCCACCCACACACACCCATGATCGCCACATTTCTTCTGACAGTTCCTACCCTTTTTTATTCACCATTCACCCACTCTCAAAATGGCAAGAAAATGGCTCCTGCACTGTTGCTTCTCATAAGAAGTATCATCTTCCTCAATTCATGTTTCAATGCAGCAGAGAGAGAATCCTTGGGAAAAGGGTGTGAGAGAGAGTGAAAAAGCTCAGTAATCCCCATGGGATTTGAGAAGCACCTTTTGGTGGGCATGATTGTATTCCAGTTGTGTATTATGGTGTGATTAGTGCCAAGATTCCTGTCATTTGTCTCTACACTCACACTGCCCTAAACTTGTAGGGTTGGCTTTAAAATATGTGACTGACTGTCCCCTAGCTCCCTGTATTTTCTCTCTCTCAGGTCCCAACCAAGTGACCCTAATCCTTTGTCCAGGGAGTTTAGGGAATATATTGTTTGTTAATGATAGTTAATCCTCTTGTGGGACTATTATATTGTGAAGGATGGGGGAATGCCAAAGTTTTTCTATCCATGTTGAGTGTATCTTTTTCCCTTTTTCCCTTTTTTTTCCCTGTCTCTTTGTTTTTGTTTTCTTTTGTTTGTTTCTTTTGTAAAGTAACTGATTTTAGCTGTCAAACACATTTCAAGAAGACTCGTGTCTTGCTGTCTCCATTGAAACGTCCCCAAGAGAGAAAAAGGGAATTGATGAGCTAAAAGGGCTTTCTGTTTAGGGTTGTTTTTGTAATTGTGCAAGTTCTATGATGGCACCTTGATTTGATGTCTTCTTGGCTCAGTGATTGGTCTTTTAACTTAGAGAGTGGGGTTAGGCTCTTGTTCATGATGAGCTCGAAAGATCATAGTTCAAAGCTTTGTGATTACTATAATTAATTTATTATTAATAAAGATTAATTAGCTCTTCCTTCCTCTTAGTAAAGTATGTGTTTGTTAAAAGCTCAAGTACCATTGCCATTGACAGCCATAGAGGAAAAAGGAGGAAAATAGGGTGATTTATTGAAAATTTGGGAAAAGAGGTGAGGTGGAGGCCAATGCATTGAGATAAAAATACAGTAGTACTTTGCAAAGTTTAGGTTTTTTTTTTGTCCAAAAATGTCACAAAGAGGCAAAATGTCAAAAAGAAGTAATGATGCCAGATGATTCAGAATTACACTCCTATATTTTATCAATAAACTCATAGGTAAAGAAAATCTAAGTTGCTTCTTTCCAAGCAATCAACTTTGAGTGTAGGCCAAATCAAGATGATCAACCATGAGTATGGAAGCATATTGGGAACAAATTTGCACCTGTTAGCAACACAGTCACAGATACGAATACAGATACAACGTAATATGGATGCACGAATACGTAAAATTTAAAATGAAAAATTGATATGGCGACTAAATAATATTATTTATATATTTAATTATACAAGAGCTTGTTAGTTTCGAAATTTGACTTCTAAATTATCCACCCTTTTGAAAAGGGTTGGTGAGTGAAACTGAAACAAGCAAACCAAGTTCTACTACATATTTCTTCTTCTGTTTCGACAAAGTTCTCACTGCCTCTTGTGAATAGTACTAGTACTCCCAAAACGCCCCCACCACCAAAACAAGGCAGCACAAATATTGTCAGAGTAGGCCCCGACCAGAATACCCCTATAATTTTTTCCCGCAAACATTTCTACTACTCCCCTCGACCCTTGTTTCTCGGAGGGCATCTCCATAGTTGTAACACTATTATGTTATAATAAATTTGTCTTTTAAATAATTTTTTAGTTTATTATTCCCATAATGCACCTGCAGGCCTACTGCCTAGAGAGGCCATACGCTCACGTGACACCGGTGACCAACTAAACACGAGACCACGAGGCCGAGAGCGTGCGGTCTGCTGTGTGCGTGGCCGGTTTCCAGTGGGGCCCGCGTTGGCCTAAGCTTTTTGTGTGGTTACGTGGTTCTTTTCTGTTTGCTGTTTTCGCTGCACGCTGTTCTGAAGGTAACAGGAAGTAGCCCTTTTAAGCGGGAGGGGAGCGGATCACGCTTTTTACAAGCACATATTATAAGATGATAAATTTCGTATTAACACGTAAATAAGATCTCAGATTTTAAGAGGACAAAAATTTAAATCTTTTAGACTTCTTATCTAATCTCACATGTCAAGATTGACCCTCTTATAATATGTATGTGTCACACACACATGAACCGAGTCAGCCCTCAAGAGAGAATAAGGCGGAAAAGGACACAACAAGCGACGCTCCTACATCTCCAACATGATCTTTTTGGCAGATTGACCCCTCTGATATTGGCCTTTTATGCTTTAATTTCATCTAATGGTGGCATGCTTGCAATTTACATATCACCAACCCATGAAATAATGACAGATGAGATGTGGTGTTACTCGATTAGCTAAATTATTAACTCGAAAATATCAGCACAGTAAAAATACACATTTCTGCTGATGTAATCAAAACGCAGTCTTCTGAGATTCGTTTACACTAGAAACAGTCAAGAGAGTGAAAAGTAACAAATTTAACGCAGAATATATCCATCTTTTTGTTGGTATTCTGCTTAATAAGAATCAATCTGACAACTAATCAAGATCACTGAGATATCAACAATCTAATTGGTCAGGTCGGCAAATATCAGGTGGGAGGTTTCCGTTCAATAGAACGTTCCTTAATTTAAGAACCACCTTTCAATTTCCTTCCTTGGTTAAAGCACCAATTAGACTGAATCTAAGTCAGTCTCGATATACTGTAAAGTATATCCCCTGTATAAAGGATTTAATCCACTTATACAGTATTTAGAGTGAGGTACGCTTAAAGCGAATCTCCTTAAGACAATTACGTCCCCCGCACCGGTGCTAACGGGATAATGGACGCTGGTCTCCCAAGATACAACACTCTTTCACGGTATTTGGATAGCACTACCAAATCACCGTATGGTCGAACCTTAGTCAACCAGTACCTTCACAGGATCTTTGAAGCAGCGGTACAAAGACAAATTTCAAACGAATATTTGCCTTTACTCTCTGGAGGAGCACCCACTGTTGAGGACGAAGGAAGGTAGAAGAATATCTTTCTTCGGAAGTACCAGATTCAGACAACAATTCTTATAAAAGAATCTGTTGAATTTTCTGATTCCTCTTTCAGAAAAATTTTGGAGAATCTCCTTTGGAAGTTGCTTCGGATTCCCACTTCACGCTGGAAGTCGCTTTAACGCTGGAAGCCCAGTTCAGAAATTCACTTCAGAACTTTAGAGAGAGAGATCTTTCTGGTTTGGTGTGTCTGAGAATGAAACTCTGGAGCGCTATTTATAGCGTTCCGGAGGCGCATTCTCGTCCGCCAAAAGACAACAGTTGCGACGGTTCGGACAGAACCGTCGCAACCGTTCAACCGCCCAACCGCACGGTCGGTTTTTCCGACAGCGGTTGGCGAGCGGTTCTGATCCTTTCGCAGACACCCGTTGGCGGGCGGGCTGGAGCGGATTGGGTAGTGGAGTGGAGCGGATCTGTTCGGCCCATACCTTGAGACCCGATTCAAAAAGAACCAGGCCAGGTAGGGAACCCGAACCCGAACCGGCTCCGGCGCCGGCGGGCCGGCCGCCGCCAGCGGCGGCGTGCGCGCGGGCACGTGCGAGCATAGTTCCCTCCTTTTCGCGCGCGAAAACTCCAAGTACCCAAAGGGCACGCCCTTTGTTCTCAATTTTCTCTATTTATACTGAAAGGGAACACCTAGATGGGGGGTGAATAGGTGTTAGTGCTAATCTAAAACTAAATGCAAAACTAAGTGCGCTAAATGCGGAAGCTAATGCAAATTATGCAACACACTTAGTACAATCAACAAGTGTAGCCGAATTCCCCGTGAAGGGCTCTGGACTAACTCCTCTTGATTCCCCTTGAATGGGTTGAGGTGCTATGTGAAGCTCTTGTTGATTAGGTACAAGTGAGGCACACACAAACAACCAAGCATATACAAGATATAGCAATGTGAAATATGCAAGCCACAACACAAATGCAAATAAGTAATATGTATGATGAATGATGCTTTGCACAAATGAATGAGAGAGAGTTGAGAGATATTAGATCAAACGCAAATACACGGATATGTTTCGAGGTTCGAGCCCCTAGCTCTACATCCCCGCCTACACCACCGTGTAGGATTTCCAATCCACTATACCGTCCACCGAGGACTCCCACCGAGGGAACTTTCACCGAGAAGGATTTGTACAACAATGGAGTACCTAACTCCTCTCTCAAACAAACACCTCCTCACACAAGAGGGGTAGGCCCTTAGCCAAACAACCACAACAACCAACACCTCTACCGAAGAGGGTTACAACCAAACTCCACCTCTCACTAGAGGGAGCAAACCAATCACCCGATCACCTCTACCTAAGAGGGATACAACAAGAATAAGGATGTTTACAACAAGTGGTTCCAAAACCACAAACTCAATCTCTCTTTCTTTTCTCTTTTCTTTTCCACAAAAACAAGATCCTAAATAGATTAGGATAGGTGATAGCTCAAGTGTGGAAAACTAGGTGTTTTGGAAACAAGCAACAAAGAAAATACTTGGGAAAACTCTTGTAAAAGATAGAGAATGAAAACCAATACAAATATCCCAATTCCTATTTTCTTTGATTTTTCAAAAAAACCAAAACACAAATCAAATTGGAAGTTTAAAGCCCAAAACACTTTTGAAAACTCTTTAAAAACACTTAAGAAGGTCTGGAATTTTTGCCCTTGAAAACTTCTCCAAAAACTATGAAGAGATGGGGTATATATAGCCCCAATACAAAACTAGCCGTTAGAGCTGAGCTGGCAGCTCTGACAGGCAACGGTCGACCGCCAACGGTCGGAAATATGACCGTTGGGCAACTACGGTCGACCGGCCCGGTCGACCGAAACAAACAGAGAGCACTGTAAGTGCCCTGGTCGGCCCGAGCGGTCGACCGTCCCAGTGCCTCCAAACGTGCACAGATTTGTGCACGTCGGTCGACCGGCCCGGTCGACCGACTTCACCCAAGTCGACTAGGTCAGGTTGACTAGTCGACTGATTGAAGTCTGGAACGGAAATCTGGGTCAGAAAAATAATGTAAAATATTTTTCTAAAAATCTTTTAACACTTCTAAAAATCACTAAAAATAGTTTTATCATTTTATATGGAACACAATCTTGTGATAAAAATTTCAAGACATATATTAATCATATCAATTTATTTTTGAGTCTTGCAAATTTTATCAAAAACAAACTTGTATTTTTATCAAACTTGATTTTTCAATACATGAATAGGATAGTCAAAATAAGTTTGTCTAGCCCCTTAAACCATGTATGTATATCTAGAATACATCTAATATACATAGAAATAAAGTAAACTTGTTTTGATCTACTATTCATGAAAACCAAATCCAAACATGAAAAACGTGTTTGTTGTGCACTTGAGCATATCAACTATACTAAACTTTACAAATGGATCTAAAACACACTATCTAAACTATGGATACCTAAGTCTTCTTGACGATCTTCATCTTCAAGTAGACTTGCTCCAAAACTCCATCCATGGGCTAGGCAATGTGTGATCTTGACGCTTTGGCCCTGGAATCATCATGAAAAGCTTCTAAACACCTTGTTGAAGCTAATCACCAACTAATATCTTGGTTAATGATCTGAAACTTAAACAACACAAGATTATTAGTAAACATAACTACATGAGTTAATCATCATCAAAACTAGAGTGGAAGACCTTTGGGCCAACATATACACCATAGGCTTCCATCCCATGGCCAATGTGGGACTAAATGTTTGTAGCTAACTTTAGTCCCATTTGGCTTTGAATTAGGCAATCTTTGGACTTGAATATCTCATTCATTCGAAGTCGGAATTGAACATGTGAATATACCACGTTCATCCCCAATGGAAGGAGAACACACTCCAACCATCATCCAGTTGATTCGATCAACGGATCTCGCTATAATTCAGCTCGAAGATTCATATACATATTCTTCAATTCCAACAATCCCCCACAATGAATGGAGATTCAAGGAATGACACACAAAGAGACTGACTCTATTGTGAAAGGTACTTGAGAAAAGAACTGCATAAGGATAGGTGAACTAGGTCTTGAACCTTCCATAGCGAAAGTTTTATCGGACTTACTGGCTAATCAGTGAACTAGGTCTTGAACTGTTAGCCGTTAGTGTAAGCCAAGTCAACAAGCTTCACACAGTAACTTTCCAAATCAATTTTGGTTCTCGGTTGTGTCCGTTTTGGCCCTGGACATTCTTGGTTTCAGAGAGTATCTTTAGGGAATAACAACCTCCATAGAAATTCCCAAAGAGCCGACCCAACTCTATACTCACATAGGTGATGGACCTATTAAGAGTAGTCTACTCTACTCCACTTGTTTAGTAACAAGATATAGGCATCATTAAAAGCGTTAAGCTTATCCTTAACCCACTTGTAGAAAAGCACTTATGTGCACCTTAGGAATGGATTGGAGTCAAGCTCCCAAGTGCTTACTTGCTGAGTCAATCATAACTAGTTTTTCCTCTTGAACTTAGTCCGTGGGATCTCCAGTCGCTAAGTGAGGTTTCCATTAAGCTGACTCGGTAAGCTTAGACTTTTAAATCCATTCCCCTCGATGCGCAGTTTATCCGCTCTCCACTTAAACCTTTAGTAAGCGGATCCGCTAAATTATCCTTTGACGATACAAAGTCAATAGAGATAATTTCATTTGAGAGCAACTGCTTCACGGTATTATGTCTACGACGAATATGTCTAGACTTACCGTTGTATATAACATTTGTGCCCTAGATATAGCTGCTTGATTATCGCAGTGTATACATATAACGGGCACTGGCTTTTGCCACAATGGTATATCTTTTAAGAATTGTCGAAGCCATTCTGCTTCTTCTCCAGCCTTATCTAATGCTATGAATTCCGATTCCATAGTGGAACGGGCAATACATGTTTGCTTAGAAGATTTCCATGATACCGCTGCTCCTGCTAGAGTAAATACGTATCCGCTAGTTGATTTTGATTCCTCAGAATCTGCAATCCAATTAGCATCATTGTATCCTTTCAGTACAGGTGGATACTGTCCATATCTCAAGGCATATTCCTTGGTATGTGATACGTAACCCAATACTCGTAGTAGAGCAGTCCAATGTAGATCACTAGGATTACTAGTGTATCTACTTAACTTGCTTACAGCGTAAGCAATATCGGGTCTAGTGCAATTCATCAAATACATTAGACTCTCGATAATCTGAGAATACTCCAACTGGCGTATCCCAGTTCCTGTATTCTTATGAAGGTGGACGTGTGGGAGAAAAGGATTTGCATTCTCTTTTATCCCATGATCCTTGAATCTTTCTATCATCTTATCCACGTAGTGAGATTGAGATAGACTGATTCCATCTGGTGTTCTAGTAATTTTAATTCCTAAAATTACATCAGCAACCCCCAGATCCTTCATGTCAAAACTGTTGGATAACATTCTTTTAGTGGACTTAATAATTTCAATATTAGTCCCAAGTATCAACATGTCGTCTACATAAAGACAAACAATGATACATGCGTTTCCAACTGTTTTCGTGTAAACACACTTATCGCATTCATTGATAGTGAATCCATCTTTGATCATGACACTATCAAATTTCTCATGCCATTGTTTTGGAGCCTGCTTTAAACCATACAAGGATTTTACCAATTTACACACCTTGTGTTCTTGGCCCTTGACTATAAATCCTTCTGGTTGCTCCATATATATCTCTTCATTTAATTCACCATTTAAGAATGCAGTCTTGACATTCATTTGATGGATATCTAAGTTGTGCAATACTGCAATTGTAATTAACATCCGTATGGACGTTATTCTTGTTACTGGTGAATAAGTATCGAAGTAGTCAAATCCTTCTTTTTGCCGATAACCCTTGGCTACTAATCTAGCCTTGTACTTATCAATAGATCCATCGGGTTTTAATTTTCGTTTGAAAATCCACTTACACCCAATTGGTTTACTGCCAGGAGGCAAGTTTACCAATTCCCAAGTATGATTACTTAGTATGGATTCTATTTCGCTATTTATAGCTTCTTTCCACATTTGTACTTCTGGGGTTGACATAGCCTCTTTAAATGTTTGAGGCTCGCTCTCAATAGCGTATGCTATGAAATCTGGACCAAAAGATTTTGAGATTTTAGATCTCTGACTTCTTCTTGTTTCAGTTTCCGCATTTACATTCGGTTCCTCGGAACTTTCGTCCCTGAACGCCATCTCGTGTGTTCTTTTCCCAGCAGTCTTATCTGTTTCCCGTTTGTACAGAAAGATATCTTCAAAGAACACAACATCTCGAGATTCAATAATCATGTTTACATGAATATCAGGTATTTCTGATTTATGAACCAGAAATCTGTAGGCACTGCTATTCAAGGCATAACCTATGAATATGCAGTCCATAGTTTTTGCTCCCAACTTAGTCTTTTTGGGTAATGGTGCCAGCACCTTTGCAAGGCACCCCCACATTTTGAGGTAATGGTAGGAAGGTGTCCTTCCATGCCATAACTCGAATGGTATTAGACCAAGTTTCTTGTGGGATACTCTATTTAGAATATGATTTGCAGTTAATAGAGCTTCCCCTCACAAATTCTGCGGAGCTCCAGAACTTACGAGCATGGAATTAACCATCTCCTTCAAAGTTCTGTTCTTCCGTTCAGCAATTCCATTCTGCTGAGGAGTGTATGGTGCTGTAGTTTGATGTATTATACCAAAACTAGCACATAACTCACTAAAATCATTTGATTCATATTCTCTGCCTCTATCGGATTTTAGAATCTTGATTTTCTTGTTGAGTTGATTCTCAACTTCGGCTTTATATGTTGTAAACATATTTATTGCCTCATCCTTACTGTTTAAAAGATACACATAACAGTATCTTGTACAGTCATCAATAAAAGTAATGAAATACCTTTTACCGCCTCTAGTTGGCATAAACTTCAAATCACACAGATCGCTATGAATTAACCCTAAAGGTTCTGTATTTCGATTAATTGAGTGAAATGAATTTTTCGCTAACTTGGCCTCAACACAAATCTCACACTTGCGAATTTCTTCCAAGTTGAGTTTAGGAATATATCCCAGATTAGACAAGTTCTTCAAAGACTTGTAATTTACATGCCCTAATCTAGCATGCCACAAATTAGGAGACTCAAGCAAATAAACAGAAGAATTTCCTTTATTTATTAGCTTTGGGTACAAATACACGGACTTTTATCTACCACTGCAACATTGGCTTTAAAAAGTCCATCAACAAGATAACCCTTTCCCACATACATCCCTCCCTTAGTAAGTACAAATTTGTCAGATTCAAAACAATTCTAAATCCTTTCTTACTAAGTATTGATCCGGAGATCAAATTCTTGCGGATGTCTGGAACATGAAGCACATCGTTAAGAGTAAGCTCTTTCCCCGATGTCCACTTCAGGATGACCTTGCCCTTTCCTTCAACCTTTGAGGAAGCTGAATTACCCATGAATAGCTGCTCATCTTGCTCTAGCCTTTGATATTCTGAGAATAACAATTTCTCTGAGCAGATGTGTCGGGTAGCTCCAGTGTCTACCCACCAATCCTTATTGTTGGTTGTCAGATTCACTTCTGACACCACAGCAGAAAGGCTTGGAGATTCATGGTTGGTCATGTTCGCCTGTGGTTGGCTCTTCTTATTCTTCTTAAGACGGCTGCGACATTCATTTGCTTTGTGACCTTCTTTGTTGCAGATGTAACAGGTCCTTTTGAAGCGCATGTTTCTGCCGTCTTAAGCCTTGCCTTTGTTCCCCTGGGAAGGCTTCTTTCTCTTCAAGCTTTTGGAAGAAGACGCTTTCCCCTTTGAGTCCTCGATCACATGTGCTTTTGCTTCGTAGGAGTTCTTGCTGCTCCTTTTCTCGGACTTGCTGTTGTCCTCCTCTATACGAAGCCTCACAATGAGATCCTCCAACTTTAGCTCCTTTCTCTTGTGCTTCAGGTAATTCTTGAAGTCTCTCCACGCAGGTGGGAGCTTCTCCACGATTGTTGCAACCTGAAAAGTTTCAGGAAGAATCATACCTTCGGCCTCTATTTCGTGCAAGATAAGTTGGAACTCTTGCACCTGACTGATGACAATCTTGGTATCCACCATTTTGTACTCCAGAAATCGTCCTACGACGAACTTCTTGGTACCAGCATCCTCAGTCTTGTATTTCTTGTCAAGACTGGCCCATAACTTCTTTGCCGTAGTGATAGGACTGTAGACATTGTAAAGAGAGTCATCCAGTCCATTTAAAACATAATTTCGGCAAAGGAAGTCACCTTGTGTCCAAGCATCGACTGCAAGGACTGAGTCCCGATCAGTTCCGGGTTCTGGTGGATCCTCCTGCAGGAATTTGGCCAGATGAAGAGTGGTCAAGTAGAAGAGCATCTTCTGTTGCCACCTCTTGAATTCTGTGCCGTCGAATTTTCCTGGCTTCTCCGGCTTCGGGTTAGGAAGTGGAGTAGGCATCAAACTTTGGAGCTGCATGTTTGTTACCTTGCTAGTGCTATCTTGATTTGTCTCAGACATTTTCTGCAAGTTCAAGCAGAACAGAAGTAAGAAACGATAATTGTCTTAAGATTGTTGGTATTCTGCTTAACAAGAATCAATCTGACAACTAATCAAGATCACTGAGATATCAACAATCTAATTGGCCAGGTCGGCAAATATCAGGTGGGAGGTTTTCCGTTCAATAGAACGTTCCTTAATTTAAGAAGCACCTTTCAATTTCCTTCCTTGGTTAAAGCACCAATTAGACTGAATCTAAGTCAGTCTCGATATACTGTAAAGTATATCCCCTGTATAAAGGACTTAATCCACTTATACAGTATTTAGAGTGAGGTACGCTTAAAGCGAATCTCCTTAAGACAATTACGTCCCCCGCACCGGTGCTAACGGGATAATGGACGCTGGTCTCCCAAGATACAACACTCTTTCACGGTATTTGGATAGCACTACCAAATCACCATAAGGTCGAACCTTAGTCAACCAGTACCTTCACAGGATCTTTGAAGCAGCGGTACAAAGACAAATTTCAAACAATATTTGCCTTTACTCTCTGGAGGAGCACCCACTGTTGAGGACGAAGGAAGGTAGAAGAATATCTTTCTTCGGAAGTACCAGATTCAGACAACAATTCTTATAAAAGAATCTGTTGAATTTTCTGATTCCTCTTTCAGAAAAATTTTGGAGAATCTCCTTTGGAAGTTGCTTCGGATTCCCCTTCACGCTGGAAGTCGCTTTAACAAGAATCAATCTGACAACTAATCAAGATCACTGAGATATCAACAATCTAATTGGCCAGGTCGGCAAATATCAGGTGGGAGGTTTTCCGTTCAATAGAACGTTCCTTAATTTAAGAACCACCTTTCAATTTCCTTCCTTGGTTAAAGCACAAATTAGACTGAATCTAAGTCAGTCTCGATATACTGTAAAGTATATCCCCTGTATAAAGGACTTAATCCACTTATACAGTATTTAGAGTGAGGTACGCTTAAAGAGAATCTCCTTAAGATAATTACGTCCCCCGCACCGGTGCTAACGGGATAATGGACGCTGGTCTCTCAAGATACAACACTCTTTCACGGTATTTGGATAGCACTACCAAATCACAGTAAGGTCGAACCTTAGTCAACCAGTACCTTCACAGGATCTTTGAAGCAGCGGTACAAAGACAAATTTCAAACGAATATTTGCCTTTACTCTCTGGAGGAGCACCCACTGTTGAGGACGAAGGAAGGTAGAAGAATATCTTTCTTCGGAAGTACCAGATTCAGACAACAATTCTTATAAAAGAATCTGTTGAATTTTCTGATTCCTCTTTCAGAAAAATTTTGGAGAATCTCCTTTGGAAGTTGCTTCGGATTCCCACTTCACGCTGGAAGTCGCTTTAACGCTGGAAGCCCAGTTCAGAAATTCACTTCAGAACTTTAGAGAGAGAGATCTTTCTGGTTTGGTGTGTCTGAGAATGAAATTCTAGAGCGCTATTTATAGCGTTCCGGAGGGGCATTCTCGTCCGCCAAAAGACAACAGTTGCGACGGTTCGGACAGAACTGTCGCAACCGTTCAACCGCCCAACCGCACGGTTGGTTTTTCCTACAGCGGTTGGCGAGCGGTTCTGATCCGTTCGCAGACACCCGTTGACGGGCGGGCTGGAGCGGATTGGGTAGTGGAGTGGAGCGGATCTGTTTGGCCCATACCTTGAGACCCGATTCAAAAAGAACCAGGCCAGGTAGGGAACCCGAACCCGAACAAGACCAAGCCCGGACCCGTGCCCGGCGTCGGCCGGCCGCCGCCAGCGGCAGCGCGCGCACGTGCGAGCATAGTTCCCTCCTTTTCGCGCGCGAAAACTCCAAGTACCCAAAGGGCACGCCCTTTGTTCTCAATTTTCTCTATTTATACACCATAGGCTTCCATCCCATGGCCAATGTGGGACTAAATGTTTGTAGCTAACTTTAGTTCCATTTGGCTTTGAATTAGGCAATCTTTGGACTTGAATATCTCATTCATTCGAAGTCGGAATTGAACATGTGAATATACCACGTTCATCCCCAATGGAAGGAGAACACACTCCAACCATCATCCAGTTGATTTGATCAACGGATCTCGCCATAATTCAGCTCGAAGATTCATATACATATTCTTCAATTCCAACACTTTTATTGGCAGCACAGCCAAAAAAAAAAACTTTAAGGTTCTTATTAGATTACAAAGATCAGAAAAGGGTCATGGTGTTTTCAAATATCTTAGACTTTAAATCTAGAACGTTTGTTCTGAAGGCCAAATCACAGACCACAAAAATCATAATTTTACCAAAATATCGGGATACTAAATGAATTTCTAATCCAAATCAGAACTTTTATTTAATGTTTTGAAATGTCTTATATTTACAAAAAATAAAATGCTTGAAGGAAGCCCATATGCAATAAGCTATATTCAATGGCTTGAGTGGAAAAAAACCCAAGAATTTGTCACCCTACTGTCTCTCTCCATCCATTTATGGACAAATTTTGAATTAAGTGCTCAATTTAAAATAATTTAAAAACAAACTCTCCCCAACAATAATTAGCAAAATGGATATCTGACACGTCAGGTCGGCTGATGATCAACTCCTAGCACCAACATGGCATGTCTCGCTGGTGATGTATGTTCTGAAAAATTCTGGGGTTGACAGCTCCAAAGAAAAAATATTATTCTTTTTATTTTTCAACAAACCTGGGATTGGCATCCCAGAATTCAAAGACCAGAGGAAAAAAAACTTATTAAGGTCGGAGTTTCCTTGGACAAAATTTTTTTTCCTGGTCTTTGAACTCCGGTGTTACCAACACCGAAGTTTGTTGAAAAGTCAAAAAATAATTTTTTTTTCGAGGTTGTCAACCTTGGAGTTTTTCAAAACATACAATACTAGCGAGGCACGCGATACTGACGACGGAGTCGACCGTTGGATCGAGTGGCGTCGACGTACCATGTGAGAGGTCGATTTTGCTAATTACTTTTAAAAACAGTTTGCTCTTAAATTATTTTTAAAATAAAGACTTAATTCAAAATTTGCTCTTCATTTTTTTCATTTATTAATTAAAACCAATCAAGAATTTTTCTCTTGTGATTCCTTCACGAATTTTGTCTACTAGTTTGACTTCAGCCGAGAGATAAAAACACCCTCCTCTTCATTCATCACCCTATCCCTTCCTCCATACTCCGCTCCAGAACCCACGCCGTCTTCTTCTTCCTCTTGCTTCTCAGCCCCCTTCCGCCCTCTCCTCTTTTTCTTCTCTTTCTCTTCCTCCTTCTCCTCCCCCTTCCTCCTTTTTTACCTCCGTCTTCGTCATTCTGTGGATCGGTTTTCACCGTGGACAGAGTGCTATGCTAGTTAAACCCCTCACTTAGCCCATTTACCGCCATTGTCTCTCTCATTATCGTAATTCATCTTTTCCGCTCCACAAACAAATAAAAGCAAGACCCAAGGCATCATCTCTAATTTCCTTTCCCCTCTCTTTTCTCCTCTGAGTATCTCACGAATCCCCCCCCCCCCCCCCCCCCCCCCCAAATCAATCCCAAAATGAGAGCCAGCACCATCACCATCTCCATCCTCACCACTGTTCTCTCTCTCACTTACCCACTACCCTCCTTCGCTCTCTACTCTGACCAGCAGAACCCTCTCCTCGCTCCCCGTAACCTCACCTCCACCCCCATCCCCTCCTACCCCACCATCCAATCCCCCAGCAGTAACCTCACCTGCCACCTGGACCTCTCCTCCGAGCTCTTCGGCGGCGTCTCCACCGCCTGCTCCTCCCCCCTCGACCGCGACCGCTGCTGCCCCGTCCTCGCCGCCTGGCTCTTCGCCGCCCACGCCCGCTCCGCCCTCGCCGTCCTCCCTCCGCCCCCGCCTGTCTCCTCCCCTCTCTCCGACGACGTCCTCCCTCTTATGCCCGACGACTCCCAGAAGTGTGTCGACTCTCTCCGCTCGTCATTAGAGGCCAGGAACATCAAGCTCCCCAGGCCCAACGCCACCTGCGACACCGTCCTCTGCTTCTGCGGCATCCGCCTCCACCAGATCGGCTCCCTCACCTGCCCCGCCGCCTTCAACCTCACCGCCGGAGGCGTGAAGGCCGCTAACGGGAGCGGCGTCGCGACTCCGACGGCCGCCGTAAAGGAGCTGGAGAAGGACTGCCGGAATTCGTCCTATGCCGGGTGCACCCGCTGCTTGCAGTCGCTTGAAAAGGTGCCGCTAGTGGCATTCTCGTAATTAAGGAATATTTTTCTAATTTTTATAAACTTTTTGTTATAACATTGTCTATCAAAAAAAATAAAAGATTTCCTACATATCCCATTTCTTAAGATTTAATCTCTCACCTTTTTTTTATGCCTTTCTCCAATGTGTTACATTCTTCTACCTCAGAAAAAATTCGCTTCATTCTGGCAATTTTTTATTGCTTACGGGAAAAAGTTCGCTGAATTATATCTTTCTTATTTTTTAAAAAGATTAAAAAAAAAAAGTAGCAAAAGCTATTTTTTTTTTCAAGATTTATTCTTCATATTCATATTACCGTTATCAATAAATACGGTATATTCTCTAGTTTTTAATGAAGAATAAAGCAATAAATTCATTCTCTTGTCTTAATCTCCACAGAGACGAAACTACCCTTCTCATAAAAATCTAATTACAAATTTACCCCTGAACCTGTGGTTACAGCTCAGGGACGCGAGCCATCATCAAAGGGTAACAGCAGCGGCAGCGATCGAGCGGCGAAGATGTTCAATCGGGACTGCCAGCTCATGGGGCTGACGTGGCTGTTGGCGAAGAACAAGACGGTGTACATTCCTACCGTATCCGCTGTTCTACGCGCCGTACTCTACGGTACCCACCCGCCTACCCAACCGTACAAGTGCAGCCCGGATCAGGAGAACATGCCGCTCGCCGTCGACTCGCTCCAGTTTCAGAAGCTCGACTCGCCGTCGTCAGCCGCCGCCTCGTCTTCCAGTTTTGCCCTTGGATTCTCAGTTTATTCCCTTCGCGTGCTGCTGGTTGTCTTGATTCTTTGTGGCGTTGTGAGAGTGTGAGGGAGGGAAATCGCCAGGGTTTTTCGGTAAGTTTGTCATTTTGTAGGAGGTTGTAAATTTTAGAGCAGAAAGTATATATTTAGTGCTAATATATATATATATATATATATATTTGCTATTAAAAGTGACTCTTTAATCTTTAGGCCTTCGTTTTTTTATTGCTTAGTTTGTTTCTATGAAAGGAGTGGATCTTTCACTTTTTGCTTGTTTAAAGTGAGTCCTAGTTTTCCTTGGTCTGTTTGATTTAAGGAATTGGTGTGAAGTGAGGAATAGGAAGTAAGATTTATTTCCTTTAGGAAAAAGGGAAATGAGTAGTAAGTTTTCTGGTGTTTGGATGATTGTTTGGAAGTGTGGTTTGGAAAATGTTTTGTCGTTTCCGGTGTTTGGATGGTAATGAAAAGTGGAAGTGGAAAGTTGACCACAAAGTTGACCGCAAAATAATATTAAAATAAAATTAATTAAGAAAATAAAAATAGATTGTAATTAGAATGCAAGTGAGATTTACATGACCAAAAATTA
This sequence comes from Agave tequilana, assembly GCA_038442645.1. Classification (NCBI taxonomy): domain Eukaryota; kingdom Viridiplantae; phylum Streptophyta; class Magnoliopsida; order Asparagales; family Asparagaceae; genus Agave; species Agave tequilana. The sequence continues at coordinate 51,551 of JAVJIF010013442.1, read as the reverse complement.
ACTGTTTTTATGCTATAACTTATTATAAATGAGATTTACATGACCACAAAATTAACTGTAGCACTCTGGAAGTGAGAAAATGGTTGTGTAAAAGAGAGATGAAAAAAGGGAAATGGGGTTTTCTATTTTCCTTTTTCGTGTTTGGATAGATAGGGATGAGCAATTATACTTCCCCACTTCCTCACTTCACACCATTCCTTACATCCAAACACGCTTTATGTACATGTGTGGTGGAGCTTTTTCTCTGTTCCAAATAAGAATCAAAAGCATTTCTCTACTTTTTTTTTTTTTTTTTTTGCCTTTCCTTTTTCATTTCTTTCATTTGCTTTTACACTCTCTTCCCCTCTATCCAAATGGGTGGCATTGGCGCTTGATTATCCAATAGGGCTGGCGTGATTCGGATCTGACCCAAATCTTATGGGTTTGGTCCTTAAATTTATATCTGAAAATATTACTGAAAAAAGATTATATTTGAAATTTTGAATTTTGATCTATCTAATTTATGTAATATAGATTTTTTTTTTTTGGTCAAAATTCTATTTTGTTTCACAGAAACTTGATTCACAGAAAGAAATTAAAGAAAGGAAAAACAAAAACAAAAACTCTCCCACGTTACTAAACCGTTGCTCAAATTTTCCTTGCTTTATTCTCATTCATTTTACTTTTCCCAACCAAAAATAAAAGTATCATTTTCTTTTCATCTCACGCTTCTTCGAGAATCAATGAGCAAAGAGGGAGCTAAAGCAAAGGGAAGAAAGTTTAGCAAAGAACAGCGGAGGATCTGGAGGAAACATGCTTCCCTCCCGCAGCAATTTTTAACTAAAAACTTCTAAATAAAAGTGCTCTCTGAAAGATTTTAATTAAAACTTCTGACTTCTTCGAACAAACTTTAAAGATTTTGACTAAAAAGTCGAGAAATCAAAACCGTCATACTTTTTGCAGCAAACATAATGGAACTTGTCTCACAATGCGGCAGCAATGCCCGTATTTCTACTTTATAATCCACAAATATATATAAGTATTACGAGATAGAGTTGTGTAGTTCCGAAAAATTCGAATCGAATTATTCCTACTCAAATGCTAATATCCGACATTCAAATACAAGATCCACTCCGTTTAAATGACCTATATTATTTATATTATTTAAAGTAATTAAAAAAAAAAAATCAGTGTTTTGAATATTTTTTATCCATCTATCAACAGGACAAAATAGACGGCCAAAAGTAGTGAGTTAGTTAGCTCTATATCTTTAGAAATACAAGTTCTAGATCCGGCCATTTAATCATAATCTAAACATTTAATACCCCTTATAAACATTTTTGTTATGTTTCAAATGTTCTACACCGTTAAACTAATTAACTAACTCTCTATTTAGGTGGTCCTTTTTTCCCTATTGATGCACGACAAAAAATTTTAAATACTTAATTTTTGATTTATAAATACTTAAAATAATATAAATCAACCTCAACAAAATAATCTTGTACTCGAATAATATATGGTTATTTAAGCGAGAACAATTCAGGCTTGAGTCCTTCCAGAACTACACAAGTCTATCTCTTTGTATTACCTCAAAACACAAAATTTGTCTGAAACTACATATGATAAAGGTCATTCTTTCAAGCTTTTCCCTTAGTATTTGCCGGGCTAAATTTTAGTCCTCCATAAAAGAAAGGGTGAAACAAATTTCCCCAATCAGCAATAATCCCTCAACACATATTCTCTGAGAACCATGTTTTTTGAAGGCTAAGCAGAGAAGCACTCCTAGATTATCATTCTACATCATCAATAGAGTTTTTTTTTTTTTCGCCCAACAGTCGGTGCTATTTACAAGCAGTAGACTTCTATAAGAGCAGTTCAGCTCAAAATACAGAAACTTCAAGGCCACCATAAACAGGACACCAGAGCAAAAGAACAGAATTCAAGTCCATTGCTAATCGTGGCTATAGCTAGAGCATTGATAATTTACCTCCGTATTTGTTTGCTGCTGCTGCTGCTTCATCTTCTTCTTCTTCTGTGTTGGTTAAAATACAGTGGGATGCCAAAATCCCACCCAGATGTCCGGTGCGTTGAGAGCATAGCCACATGGGGTCATTGTGTGAAGACACAAAACCTGCGAAGTGTTTCATTTACAAATACGCAATAAAGCGCAAGGAAACCTAGACTTGGAAGAACAAACTTCATAACCTTGAAAGAATAACTAAGAAATGTCAAATGCAAAAAAAAATAAGACCCGTCCGGAACAGCTTCCCTTGGCCATAAATGCACCCTCAAGTTTGTCTCTCTCGCCCATGAGGGAATGAATCTAGTTTCTGTGCCAAAATTTGTCCATGATGGAGTCATTGGCTAAATGCGGCACAGCCATAATAGTCCCAATTTGCATGAAACTATGGAGTTGTCTCTGGACCTAGAGAGAAAGGAAAAGTAAATTTCAAAAGAGAAGTCGAATACAGTTGTGAAATGGAGAGTTGATGTCATTCTAAATATCAAATAAATAAAATGGCATGGTGTTTCTTAGCAACTTAGAATTAGTTCCAAGGCAACAATTTTATTCAGAGTATTGAACAAGTTGAGCATAATACACAGAATACTACTGATGCAGAACTAATGAGACTATAATGATGCTTAACATGAGAGAACAATAACAATACTAGCACACATGCATTCCCCTGAAAAGTTAGCACAGAAAGTATAACTGCTGATCCAGTAGGCATTAGCAGCCTGTACACACACACACACACACACACACACAAAAATCTTGTCAGTTTCTTTCAAGAATCGAAAAAGGAAAGGAACATAAAAACTTGTCATTTAATCCACTCCCAGTTCATATCACAGAAAACGAAGTATTGTCTTCAGGGTTCAAAGTCTCTAGACATTCCAAGCCACTCTGTACCAAAATTATTACATAACATGACTCTTGTCTCAGCTATGTGGTAATGAACTACAAAATAACCATAGGCAGAGTGGTTAGTGTAAGATATAAAACCATCTATTCAAGAATCTCAAATGTGGAACACTAAGGGAGTATTAGCGTGTGTTCTTCACTACGATGATGCATATGAAGCGTGGACAGTAACCTGTAGAACTCGCAGAGTAAATGTGTAGGATACCAATTAAATTTAAAATAGATAACCCCCGCGGCAAAGAAAGAACATAGCCTGGTCTTGAACCTGGACTCCCCTAACCCAAAACCCACCCCCCACCCACCCCCCCCCCCCCCTCACCCCCCCATTTTGCCACTCAGTCAGGCCTCAATGACACGTCATAACAGAATTAGATGCTTAACTAGATTATGTGCATAATCACCATGTAGAAGATATTGACCTAGGTTATGCTTTGTAAATATAGACTAGTACAACATGGAAAAGACAGTTTACATCCATCATTGCTGGATCTTGAACAAGTCCTATGGTGCCAGGCCCCCTAGTAAGGGTCTCTTGTTACTGTTGTTATTGTTGTTAGTCCTGTGTACTTGGCAGGCATAACTTGGTCTAAATAGAATAAGAATCTCTCTTGATAATCGACAAGGAATCCTTCAGGGATATTTTCATATTTCCATGACACTGTGCGCGATTTTGAGAATAAATCAACATAACAAAGAGAAGGTAGGGAAAGCAAAGCATACTGACACTATCTTGTTATGCTCTGGTCAACTATGTAACTGAGTTCTGGTGAATAAAAATTAGAAGCCTCTCTTACTAACACATGGACCCAAAAAAGTGTTTAAAATCAGAGAGAACAGCACCAAAATCGTACAAGCAATCTCACCTAACTCATACGAGTTGGGACATAAAAGATAAAAGGGTAGAAAGCATCTCCCAAGAACCAAAATTTTAAAACTTTGCTCCCCTTTAAACACATGCTTAGAGTAGTTAAGTTTTGCTGGATCATGTAAATGTTCCTTCCGTTGTTTTACTATTTTTCCTTTATATTTTGGTGCAAGGACAATTGTATATGCAGTTCATCTCTTCCCTAAACATTAACTATAGTTCTCCAATTTTAGAGCAATGAATTTAAAAAAACCCGTTATGTAACTCATTATAACTCGTTACAGAACGTAACGGCACCCGGTCGTTATATAACACTCGCAAAAACACAGTTTCTAGTAACGAGCATTTTTTGGGGCATTATAAACGTTACATTACAAAAATAACATAACACTTGTAACTCACGTTATTTATACGGGTTGTTAAATATAAAACAACGAAGTAATTTCTCTCTCCAGACCAAATCGATATGAAACCCTAAGTTGGCGATGACGATCGAAGCATCGAAGCACCCCATTTCCTCCTCTTTCTACAGGTGACGGCGGCGGCTCTCGTGCGGTTGCTACTCTCTCTGCAGTTCCTCTTCAATTGCAGCTCTCTCATCGGTGAGCATCAAAGCACCCAAGTTCCTTTCTTTGATGTTTCTTCAATTGACGACGAGCTCGCTGTCGTAGCGCTCCAAAAATCGAAGAACCACACGACTCTTCTGATGAGGACATGACATCATTTAGTCCGAAAAGGAAGTACCATCATGTGTATCAGCGCTAGAGGCATCGAGTTGGAGTCTGTATGGTTTAGCTGGAGTCTGTATTTTATTGGCTAAAGTAGTATTTTCTTTTCAATAGTGTTTTTATATTGCTTAGCAGTTTTATTTTATTTAATATCATATCATTTTCGTGGAAAAACTTCAGTAGTCTGTAAACCTATTTATTTGGCCTTGCATTGAATGAATAAGGGAGATTTTGAATGAATGAAATCTTGAGTTTTTAATTATGAAAATATAAATTTGAATTTGAGTGTAGAACTCTCATTAAAGCAGGATTATTGTGTGAAACGATATCCTATTTATCTTATTCAAATTCAAATTCAATCTCATCTCGTCCACTCATTTTTCATTCATATCCAATTATAATTCAAACTCCAATTACAAGTCCCAATACAATCCCAAATCCAATTAGTTACAAAGATAAAAGGAAAAAAATCACATCTTCTGCTTGCTCCATTGTGTGAGCTGCCATCCTCTCATCCAAACCCCAATCACAAAAATTAAACCCCTCACCCAATTCACAATCTCCTTCTCTGTATGCGCCAACACCTTCCCCAAAACCGCCACCTGCTTTCCATCATATCTCCCTTGCACAAGCAACCGCCAATACCTCCCAAATCCCCCTCTTCCTCTACCTACGCCACCAACGACTGGGCCTCCACTACCCTTCTCCTCCTCTGCCGGAGCCACCACCAGCAAGGCCCCACAGCCCTTTCCTTCTCTACCAATGGCCGCCAGCATCAAGGCATCCACTGCCCCTTCCCCTCCTTGCGTGCGCCAGCAACCATCAGGAGTCAAGCCTCCACTGCTTCCCCCTCTGTCTGTTTGCGTGTGGGGACAGGGATCAACACCACACTCAGGTCCTGCGCATCAGTTAACTTGGTAACATATGAGAACAAGAGTATAATCTAATCAGAACACCCAATATGCAAAAGAACGGATACCCGAGAACGTGGCTTCTCAGTAGGTAACTTTTAATTTCAGTATATCAGTTTATTGTCTGATTACACCGCTTAGTTTTATCTCTATAATATTATCATGGATTCTCTATTGTCCACAAATATTGCTAAGCGTGTGTGATTCTGTCTATCATTGTTATATACTAATTGCAAATAAGATTATTCCCATGTAACTAAGTATTGTGAGTGGTTTGTGACGATTAGAATTTTCTACATTACGAGTATCATATTTTTGTCAAAACTCATCTTAGCATCAGTGTTTTAAATATCCCCGATATAACCCCGATATTGCCCCGATATTGCGTTTACGGCACCTAGCCGCAATGATTGGCACATCCAAACCGATATAGCGATTTTCACCCAAAATTGCCGATAAATCGACATGGACCCGATATATCGCGGCAATTTCGCCGATTTTGGACCCGATATAGCGTTTTACACTCAATTTGTATGTTAGATATTTGGGTAATTCGAGCGATGTGCAATGTGACATTTGTGAAGATTCTACACTTGAATAGTGATTATGCATTTATAAGCTTAATGCAAGTTATCGAGTCAAGTATATGTTAAACATATAAGTATGATGTTTTATGTAGTTTTATATAATTTATGAATATATTGTCTTATTGAGATGCAATTTAAGACAAGAAGATATGTATATTTACAGTCCGATTTTGACATCCGATTTTTGAAAATATCCCCGATATGTCCCCGATATATCCCCATCCCCGATAAATTTTTCCGGCCGATGTAGCCGCTGTGGCCGCCATTTAGAACACTGCTTAGCATATAATTAGTTTTGAATATATTCCTACCGACAATCGTAATTTGTCATGAAACGTCATAAGTTTAACATTATCACTGATTCCTGACATCACCTACATCTTGTTTCACATCATTTGGTATCAGAGTACGATTTAGGTAAGAAATTTGCATCAATATATAGTTAGAAATTTCATTTACTTTTGCATAAATTTAATTATAAAAAAATATATATTGCATCTAGGTTCTGTTTGCATTCATTTAGGTCTTGTTTTGGTGCATGCCCACCTGTAGTGGACAGTGACACCCATATTTGCTAGGAGAGTCTAGTAAGTCAGGCAATACAATTTATAGATCCCCAACAACTCGCCAACGCAATCCCTGTCATGCAAGCCCAGCTTGCCAATCTGACCCAAACTGTGAACCAAACTGGAGATAGGTTAAGTAGAGTTAAAACGCATCTCCAGAACCACAATGATCGGTAAAGAACGTGAAGGAAGAAGGACGCGGTCAATTCTTGAAAAGTATCAAGATCGATGTTCAAACATTCGATAGACGTGATGATCCACAACTTTTTTTAATTGGACTCAACAACTTGACAACTATATCATGTGGTACGATCTCACTGAATCCAGAAAAGTCAAGTTTGCTGCGATGAAATTGACCGGTCAAACTAACCAGTATTGAACTAACTTAGTGAAAATGCATGTTGCTCGTGATCAAGAACAGATCGATACCTGGCGAAGAATAAAAGATGAGCTTAAAGGAAAATATATGCCGCCATCATTTAGTACATGTCTTATGGACAAGTCGTATTGATACACTCAACAAATTAGTACAAGAGTATGTGAAAAAATTCGATGAATCCCTCATCAGATACAACGCCCTGAATACTGAAGGCCAATCTCAAATTCTCTAGGTTTAGAGCCGGACTTAGTGACGACTTGAGGATCAAACTTTTAGCTCCTAAAATCACCGAGCTCGAGAAAGCCTACACGTTTGTTCAAGATTTAGATGCGGCCAAATCTATTTTCATCTCTAAAAGTCACACACAAACAACCAAGACCAACTCGAGTTCATACCCCAATCGCTTCCAAAGTCAAACTTTTGCCCACTGGGCGGATACTAAAGGCAAGAGCGTCGAGAATAAATGCAGAGCACTGACAGAGAGTTCTCTAAACTGACTCCCACAATCGTGTTATAAGTGTCAGGGCTATGGACATATGGCTGCTAATTGCTCTAGCCCAATTAAGATTGACTTAGTCAACGGAGTGCTCGAAGAAGTGTCCGATTCGGATTCAGACGAGTTCATTTTTCAAGGAGAAGATTAAGATTCGGACATCGACGGCGAGACCACAGGAGATGACGTTGGTTTTAACTGCATTAGGCCAGCAACAATGATTCACTTATCCATCGTTGGGTGTGTCTTGTCCCAGTCAAAGGAGAACGGTAACCGGAGAGGAACCACCATGTTCCGTATCATCACGAAGATAGGTGGTAAGAGCTGTAAGATTATTGTAGATAGTGGAAGCTGCAATAACGCTCTGCAGTAATTAAAAAAAATAGCTTGAAGGCTGTACCACATCCTCATCCCAATCAAGTGACGTGGATTACTCGTCAGTGTTGGAAGTCAAGCAGAGATGCCTTGCTCCAATTGAATTCGGTCTCAATAAGGACAAAATTTGGTGTGATGTTATGACCATGAATTGAGTCACTTATCTTTGGACGACCATGGTTGTACGACAGAGATGTTACCATATACACGGTCAGTCGAACATGTGTCAGTTTGAACATGAAGGGAAGAAGATCAAGTTTCTGCCTCATGAGCCTAAGTCTGAACCGTCTGAACCCAAGCGTGTTGCAGTAAAGAAAACCAACAATATCAGCTTGATTACTGCGAAGGCTTTCAATAAAGGTTTGAAAAAAGAGCTCCCTTTGTGATCCTCGCAACCAAAGAAGTTACCATGAAACCAACACTCAAATTCCTCCCGAGGTCACTCCAGTGATTACAGAATTTGCTGATGTATTTCCCAAAAGCCTCTCGGACAAACTTCTCCCAATGCGTGACATCCAGCACGCTATTGATCTAATCCTAGGAGCTAGTCTTCCCAACTTTTCCCACTATAGAATGAACCTCACTGAGCATGTCGAAGTCAAGAAGCAAGTTGATGAATTGTTGAGAAAGGGCTTCATCCAAAAGAGCACGAGTCCTTGCACATTTCTCACCTTACTGACGCCAAAGAAAGACTGATCTTGGCGCATGTGCGTGGATAGCCGTGTCATCCACACGATAACGGTTAAATACTGTTTTCACATTCCTAGACCGGACGATATATTGGATATGATGTCTGGTGCACTATTTTCTCCAAGATTGACCTAAAAAGTGGTCGTCACCAAATTCGCATCTGTCCCGATCCCCGGAGACGAATGGAAGACCGCCTTCAAACGAAGGATGGGTTGTATGAGTAGATGGTCATACATTTTGGATTGACCAATGCTCCGAGTATTTTCATGAGAGTGATGACGCAACTACTATGTCCTTTTATAGGCAAATTTTTGGTAGTTTACTTTGACGACATCCTCATCTACAGCCAATCTCGCAAGCAACACCTCGACCATTTACGTCAAGTTTGTTCCGTATTAAGGAAGAGATGTGCGCTAATCCTAAGAAGTGCATCTTTCTCCCTATACAAGTTTAATTCCTCGGATTTGTAGTCTTTGCTGATGAAGTTTTTGCACATCTCGAGAAAATCAGAGCCATTGAGGAATGACCCAAGCCTAAGACCATCCGTGAAGCGGGAAGTTTTCACGGGCTCGCTACCTTTTATTGTCGGTTCATCAAAAGATTTAGAATTGTCATGGCTCCAATCACCGACTGTTTAAAGAAGGGAGAATTCAACTGGTCTCATGTTGCCACGAAAGCATTTGCTGAGATCAAGAAGAAAATGATCACTCTTGTCATGCGTCTCCCTGATTTTTCTAAAGTCTTTGAAGTGACGTGTGACGCATCAGGAATTAGAAAAGGCGGAGTTCTCGCTCAAGAAAGTCATACAGTTGCTTACTTCACTGAGAAGCTGAATGATGCCCGACAATGATACTCCACCTACGGTAAGGAATTCTACGTGGTGATTCAGACACTTCGCTGTTGGCGACATTACCTTCTGTCGTATGAGTTCGTTCTCTTCTCTGATCATGAGGCCCTGAAATATATCTACTCTCAAAAGAAGCTTAATGCGCAACATGAGCGATGAATTAAATTCCTTCAAGACTACATGTTCACTTTACGCCACAAAGCAGGAGTGGAAAACAAAGCCGATGATGCCCTCAACCGCCGTATTTTCATCTTGACCAAATGTCCATGATAGTAAATGGCTTTGAAAAAATAAAGACTGAATATGAGTCGTGTCCCGATTTTTGCGATATATACGCTATATTAATAGATGGATCAATTCAAGAAGTGGATGGTTATACCCTACACGATGGGTATCTCTTTCTAGGACGAAAGTTATGGATCCCAAGAATATCCCTTATAGAATTTCTTGTATGGGAATTGCATGATGATGGTCTAGCCGGGCATTTCGGGAATGAGAAGACCATAGAAGCCGTGGAGTATCGGTTCTACTGGCCAGGGTTGAAACATGATGTTGCCAAACATGTTAGAAGGTGTCACACCTGCCAACTCGCAAAGCAGCAGAATAGAACACCGGTTTGTACACTTCATTACCGGTCCCAAATTGCCTATGGCAAGATGTTAGCATGAACTTCGTACTAGGATTCCTGAAAACCCTTAGAAAGCACAATTCAATCCTAATTGTCGTGGACCATTTTTCTAAAATGGCCCACTTCCTGCCTTGCTCTCGTGTACTTCTGACGCCTTTAGAGTATCCAAGATCTTTTTTGATGGCGTCATCAAGCTACATGGTATGCCTAAGACCATTGCGTCCGATAGGAATGTTAAGTTCATTAGTTATTTCTGGAAGACCATTTGGCACATGTTAGGCACAAAGTTGAAGTGCTCCACTGCTTTTCACCCTCAGACTGATGGTCAGACCGAGATTGTGAATAAAAGTCTAGAAAATTTATTGTAAACCCTTGTTGGTGAACACATTGAAAGTTGAGATCTAAAGTTATTTATTACCGAGTTTGCATTTAATTCGTGTGTTAATAGAACAACAAATAAGAGTTTGCATGAGATGGTGTATGGCTTTAGGCCCAAGCAGCCCATTGACCTCATTCTCATGGTTGATTACTACAGAGTCTCAGAGTCTGCATCTTTGCCACACATGCATGAGTTACATAAAGTAATCAGTGATAAAACTAAACAGAGCAACCTTAACTACAAACTACGAGCTGGTGTTAGGAAGAAATTTAAAAATTTTAATGTTGGTGACCTTGTGATGATCTGGATTTGTCTGAAATGGTTTACTCCGAGGACCGTTAAAAAATTGCATACTCGTAGTGCTGGAACGTTCAAAATCTTAACGAAACTAAACAACATTACTTATGTTATTGATCTTCTTGAGTATTTTGAAATTAATCTCACTTTCAATATTGAGGATTTAGTAGAATATAATAGTCCTAATTTAAATCCCAGCAACCTATTGGTTGATGAGTCTACCCCTGAACCATTTTCTGAAAGACCCTACTTCCTCCACTCTTAGATATCTATCCTAATATAACAGAGAAGATTTATAAAATTCTAAAGGATGAAATTATCTCTAAGAGAAATGGTGGAACCCAACGGTATCTGATACGCTAGAAAGAAAAGTCATCTGCTGAGAACACGTGGCTGGATCGCGGTAAGTTAAGCAGATTGATTCAGACATGTTGGAGTGCCATAAGAGTTTCTCTCCACCTGACTCGACGGAGCCTTGTTCTTTTCCACCTGGGGAGAATGATGAGGACATGTCATCGTTTACTCCGAAAAGGAGGTACCATCATGTGTATCAGCGCAGGAGGCGTCGAGCTGGAGTCTGTATGTATGGTTTAGCAAGAGTCTGTATTTTATTAGCTTGAGTAGTGTTTTCTATTCAGTAGTGTTTTCTTTATTACTTGCAGTTTTATTTTATTTAGTACCACATCAATTGTGTGAAAAATTTCAGTAGTCTGTAAGCCTATTTATTTGGTCTTGCATTGAATGAATAAGGGAGAATTTGAATAAATGAAATCTTGAGTTTTCAATTATGAAAATATCAGTTTGAATTTGAGTGTGAAACTCTCTTTAAGACAGGATTATTGTGTGAAACGATATCCTAGTTATCTTATTCAAATTCAAATTCAACTTGATCCCATCCACTCAATTTTCATTCATATCCAATTGCAATTCAAACTCCAATTACAAATCTCGATCCAATCCCAAATCCAATTAATCCAAACCCAATCACAAAAATTAAACCCCTCACCCAATTCACAATCTCCTTTGTGTGCGCCAACACCTTCCCCTAAAACTGCCATCTACTTTCCCCCTCTCTCCCTTGCGTGAACAACCACCAACACCTCCCCCAAATCCCCCTCTTCCTCTACATGCGCCACCAACGACAAGGCCTACATCGCCCTTCTCCTCCTCTGCCGAAGCCACCAACAGCAAGGCCCAATCACCCTTTTCTCCTTTACCAACAGCCGCCAACATCAGGGCCTCCACTGCCCTTCCCCTCCTTGTGTGCGCCAGCAACCATCAGCAATCAAGCCTCTATTATTTCCCCTCTCCATCTGCTTGTGGGGACATAGATCAATACCACACTCAGGTCCTGCGTGACATCAACAGAATAGATCAGTTAAATTGTTAAACAGATCAAAACAAGGAGTAGAATCAAATCAGAACACCCAATACGCAAAAGAACGGATACCTGATAAGTGGCTTCTCGGTAGATAACTTTCAATTTCAGTACATCAGTTTATTGTCGGATTATACCGTTTAGTTTTATTTCTATAATATTATCATGAGTTTTCAGTTGTCCACAAATATTAGTGAGCGAGTGCGGTTCTGCCTATCCTTGTGTTATACTATTCTGATATTGCAAATAGGATTATCCTATGTAACTAAGTATTGCGAGTGGTTTGTGACAGAATTTTTTACATTGCGAGTATCATATTTTTGTCAAAACCCATCTTGACATATAATTAGTTTTAAATTTATTCCTACCGAAGATCATAATTTGTAGTGAAACGTCATAAGTTTAACATTATCACTAATTTCTGACATCACATGCATCTTGTTTCACATCTTCATTCTTCAATTGACGAGGAACTCATTATCGATCTCTTTTCAATTGATGAGGAATCGCACGACATCGGAGCACCTCAGTTCCTTGATGCTCGTTAAAAATTGTTGTTTGACTTGCTAAATGTGTTATATATTATTTTGATTTTTTTTAATTTTTTAAAATTATTTTTCTATTTATAAAAATTCTTAAATATAGTGTGTGTGTGTGTGTGTGTGTGTGTATATATATATATATATATATATATATATATATATATTAAATAAATATTAAATTACGCAACCTACGTTATACGTTACGTTATAACTTATGTTAACATAACAAAGGAAAAACATTATTGTTACGTTATCGTTACGTTATCGTTATTTTAAACATTATTTTAGAGTTTGTGGTTTCCTATTATGACTGTTCAATAAGGTTCTGCTAGGGATTTTGATGAATTAATATAATAATGAGTGATCAAATATTGTGCCAAGAAGATAAAAATAGTTAATATATCTGATAGGTTCATATTATAAATCTGGAATCGCCACAAGTTAGCGCAAGGAACCACTAATTACGAGAAGGAAATCGATATTCGATTAATATGAAGAAGAAATTCTATACACCAAAGAGATTCTTTTTTGAAAAGTACAAGATTCGAGGAAGATTTAGGAAAAGAAGACATAATAACCTAATTTGGACAGAAACATTCTAAAGAAAGAAAACAAAATTTTCAAACTAATGTTCGGAAACAACTAGAAGATGCTAAACACTTCCTGACTGATCCTATGTGAATAAGTACTATTCACGGCTACATGAGCAGTAACTGCACAAAAAGTCTATTTATTTCTCCTTCCCATTTTTCTCCTTTTCCTTTGACTTACAAAGACTTTAAATTGCTTCAGGAATCTTATTCATACCCGATCCTAATTTCTGAAGTTTAAATTAAGAGGTCGACGCAGACCAAATCTTATCTTGCCTTAACTGCTTCTGCTGCATAACTTGCATCAACTGCTTCTGTTGCAAAACTTCTATGTACTTCTCTTCTTTTCCACCATGAAACTATTAATAGATCAACATAATTGACTTTCATATCGAGGCTGATGACACTAGCAGCACAAGTTAAAACCTTAACCATGTTTGCTTGCTATCTCGTACTCCTTAATCAATCCATTACATCTTCTCTATCTATGAACTTCCAACTGATGCAGATAGAAAGAAAATCTGCATAATCCAATCAACCCCACGTCCATAAATATTTGGCACGACTCTTTAGAAGAAGTAATTGTTCGCAACACCCAAGGACCCAATTAAATCAAAATAACCCAGAGAGAACTTTCCTCAACTGACTGCAATACTAGTTCATATCCAACAAAATCCATGAAATTAGTTTATTGGTGCTATCACGTTTATTTTTAAAATATTCCTCCAAATTTTACTCAGACAATTTTTTTTATTATATTAATGTATGAATCTCTGTAGTTTATTGCTTCATTTTCCTTTAGATAGACAACACAAATGATGAGCTTTGCTTGTTCTTATTCGCTAACATGCCCCTTGTTAATTCTTTGGCCACGTAGCCCTTCTTAGCTAAATACATTGTATATTCGGATCTCCGAAACAAAGAACAATCCTGAAACTAGTCAATTGATGCAGGAAAAATATCTATACTAGTACAAGGACTAATGCCAAAAAAGAATCAAAGAAGTTGACCTATATATAGGCTCAGAGTGTAATTCCGAAATTGCTCCAGATAAGCGCAAGAATTCTCTAATAAGGAAAAGAAAGTTGATATCCTGTAACATCATATATGATAAAAAAAAATTCTCTTTATAAGATCAAGTCTAGCTGCCTATCCATCTCCCTACATATTTCATCAAGATTCAAAAGTAGCAAAGGTTTTCTGGAAAAGATAATAAAGAAAAAAAGAAAAATATAATTGAAATCAGAAACCTCAACTAAATAAATGACGGTGTTATGAGACTGCTTAAGAAATTGGTTAGCGCAATTTGTTTCCACTTTTGGATGGTTTTAAATACTGCACTAAGGCCCCACCACATTAAACTTCATCTAGGTATATGCCATTACTATTTTTACTAATTTGCTTTCACAAAACTAATAAATTCTCCATGAACTAAAGCTGCTGGTTTAACTGGAGATAGCTAAGTATATTCTTTACATAACTTCATTTTGGTGGACAGGTTAAGGCATACACTAAGAAGAAATTTAATTCGGTATTGATGGATCAAGGAAATTCTACCCTACTATCTGATGATATCAACAAGTTAAAAGGTATTCATATTCAAATCTGACAAGCTTTAATGTCATAAACACCCTACCCATTTCACAGGGTTCAGGTTGAACTATCATGTACTCATAATTTCAGTATAACTTCTATTTTTCTATTTGTAATAGATAGAACTATAGTAAACAGGTGTTGTGCATGTGAAATCATTAGGATAGTATGATAACAGATAAAAATAAACTGCAAGAAGTTATTCATTGCTGCTTCTTTTTTTACTGGTGAAGCTATATTAACTATGACTCTAGGCAAGTGAGAAGCATAAGGACAATATGATAATACAGCCAAATTATACTGCAAGCTGTTATTTATTGCTTAAATTATTAAGTATCAGATATATGTCCATATTCACAAATCACAATCAGAGATGAAAAAGGAAAAGAGTTCTAATCTAACCCTACCAAAAATGATAGTTGGATTAGCAAACAACAAGGACATGGTTTTAAAAACCGGCCGGGGGTGGGGGCGGGCTTTTTTTTTTTTTTTTTGGTGGTGTGGGGGGGGTGTGTGGGTGTGTGGGGGGGGGGGGGGGGGGGGGGGGGGGGGGGGGGTTCTATCGGTTTTGAGGTAGTTGATATGATATTAACACTACACTATCGGGCCGATATTGCCAATGTAAATGATTATGAAGGTGGTTGATACTGATGATATTGATACTAGAATTCATTGACCGATACCAAAACCGAGATTTTAGACCATGACCCAAGAATACTCAACCCGGAACAAACGAGCTTATGGGTGCATACTAAAATCCATACCCGATACCTAAAATTGTTATTGGGTTGGACATCGCTACTGCATAATTTGGCTTCAGAAATAAGCATCATCTTAATCTGAACATAATGAGCTTCTGGGTTCTAAAATACAAATCCAATCTTGAAAGCTTTATTAGGTTAGAAATTTATATCCAAAACCAAAACCAAAATCTTTGTAGGGTTTGGATCAGTAAGAGGGTTATCAAGGGTGAAGTTCCAGGATGGTTTCATACACATAAAAGCTAGCTGGCCATTCCAAATGTGTGTTGTGTCAGCGTACGTGCATGTGTGTATATTTGTGCTTCATTCTTACATATACTTGCAGTTATTTAGGTTTAGATGTTTGTTCATGTTCATATCTTTTGAATATTGAACCATGGTTTTGTCATCATCAGAAGGGGGGGAATGTTGGCCCCAGTGTTCTAAAACATTGTGTTGATGATATTTCAATAGATGTGCTACTAATGTTTTTGTCTTGTGTAAGACAGCCATCACCAATGGCACAAGATGGAAATATTCAAAAGATTGGTGGAAAGGCCATGGGCCTGTAAACAAGGCTAATGGAGAATTGAACTTGAACATTGGAATGGAACACTTACAAATTGGATGCATCAGACATGCGTAACTAAGGTCGTGTATATGAGAGCAAATATATCTGGCATTAGTGACGCAGAACGGAAGAAAAAACTAGGATTTATGGTAGGATTTGGGAAAATAAATCTAGGACTTATGTAAATTAGGGAAAAAATAAAAATTAGGGCCTCTCACCCAGGTGAGCTTCATGTCTCCCACATAAAGATTCAAAAGAATCCCAACTAGGGTTTCAATTTCTCAATAACTCATTCATTCATCTATTCATTGATCTTTAAGCAAAATCATACAAGAGTATAGATAAAAAAGAGGCCGCATGCACTATTCGTGTCTAAAGTAAAGAAAATAAAAGACTAATAAAAAATAAAAACTAATAAGAAAATAAAAGACTAAAAAAAAGAAAATAAAAAACTAATAAAAGCGCTCTCCCTAAATAGGTCTTCAATGTCTTGACTGGATCATTAATGTCCTCAGCAATTCTCCCTTGGTTGGAGAAAATTCGTCCTCGAGTTTTAAAGAAGATGTAGACGATGGTTGTCCTTTAGTTATCTGCAGTAAAGACATCATCTCAGACCCGAATGATGACTGAATTCACAAATTAAAAATTGGGGCCTCACACCGGTGAATCTCTCGCCCACTTCATGTCTCACTCACATAAAGATTCAAAGACCACAATAGGGTTTCAATTTCTAAATAACTAATTCATTCATCCATTTATTTTAAGCAAAATCCTACAAGAGTATATATAGAAAAGAGGTCATGTGCACTACTCATGCGCAAGTAAAGAAAATAAAAGACTAATAAAAGAAAATAAAAACTAATAAATAAAATAAAAGACAAAAAAAGACAACTAAAAGAACTCTCCCCAAATAGGTCTTACAAGTCTTGGTTAGATCGTTAATGCCCACATCAACTTGACATAGACAAGGAGAAAAACTATGGTTAATGGGATTTGGAGGAAAAGATAGGATTTCGAGCCTCACACCCAGGAGAATCGCTCTCCCGCTTATGCCAGGCACAAAGAATTTCAATAGACCACAATTAGAGTTTTTCAAAAGTTTTGTAATATCTCTATCATTCAAAATACTATCCTACAAGTGTTTTTATAGCTCAAAGCCACGTGCACTACTCGTGTCTTCCTAATCATAAAAGAACTCATAAAAGAATAATAAGACGAAAATTCAATAAAAGAAAAGACTGCAACAAATCCCAATCATGTCCAACTCAAGCAATCCTCCTGCTGAAACACGTCTTCTAAGTCTTGGCCGGATCTCCATCAACTAAATTTGACGCATAATGGAAGAGGAAAAAGATAGGGTTTGTGGAGGGATTAGGAAAAACAAATCTAGGATTAATGAAATTTAGGGAAAAGATAAAGATTTGCACCTCACCTAGGTGAACCGCTCACCCACTTCAAACCCCACATAAAGATTCAAAGGAACCCCAACTAGACTTCAAACCTCATCTAGGATTAATAAAATTTAGGGAAAAGATAAAGATTTGCATCTCACCTAGGTGAATCGCTCACCCGCTTCAAACCTTACATAAAGATTCAAAGGAACCCCAACTAGGGTTTCAATTTCTCAATAACTAGTTCATTCATCCATTCATTGATCTTTAAGCAAAATCCTACAAGAGTATATATAGAAAAAAGTCCACGAGTGTTACTCGTGCCTTAAATGAAAAAAATAAAAGCCTATTAAAAAAATAAAAGACTACTAAAAGTACTCTCCCTATATAGGTCTTCCAACTCTTGGTTGGATCGTTAATGTCCCCATCAATTAGGTTGAGTCGGGTCTCTCTTTGGAAGCACTAGGAGAATGCAATCAGACTTGGATTATTAGGATTAAGTGCTTAGAATTGCATCAGAAATGGGCCCTATCTGACCCTATTATAATAATGACTGTGTGGATTCCCCATTACTTCAGGTAGGTGTTTTGTTTGCTTTTTTCATTACTTTCTCAGATTCTGTATATTGAAACAGGGTGGAATATTCCACCTTTTCCTTAGGAAAAGAATTACAACAGAATTTTTGCATCGTGTCTTGGGCTAATGCCATACACGAATAACTGATTGAACAATGGACCTATCATCTGCTCTATAATTTTCAAATCGGAACAGCGTTATCTCATCCTGTCAGATATTTTTATTGCTAAATTGAACTATCAGATGACTGCTCAGTCAGATAGACTACCCAAGACCAGTGCCATATCAACCAGTCTCTATTTCTTCTCAAATTCATACATAATTGGGAAACCAGCATTAGGCATATGCAATTTGCTAATTTGTCTACACAGATTCTTGTCACCAATGTGCTCTTTAATCACTCATAAAAATCAAACCAGATCTTGTTATTTGTAGCATGAGACAAACTTAATACAACTAAATATCAATTTGTAGTATGAGACAAACATAATCATTACATCTCGGCTCTCTCTGTAATTTTCTCATCGGTCTCATAATTGCTCATAACTGATTAAACTTGTCAGTTGAGATCTGCTTGTAATAAACTTCTTCTTTGCTGTTTGAGATTATTATTGCAAATATTCTGTGATCAATTCTTATGATAATCTTTGTGGTTAGACAGTCTTGTAAGAAATTACTACAACTCTAAACTATTTTGTTGATCTTATGTCATTTAATTAGTCGTCATGACCACACATTCAACATCCACAAACCCACCACCACCCCACCCTGCCCTGCCCCAATAACAACCAAACCCACACACCAACAAAATCCAACACGTGCGCGCGCACACAAAGAGTGACTTTCAAACCAGAGTTTTCTTAAGCAACCATTTGCATTGGGGCTTGGTGCTTGCATAAATCTGGTACATGCTATTTGCAAGAGTGAGTTGAAAATTAACATGACAAAGCGAATAAATCATCAATATGTACCTGACAAACAAGGAATTCATGACCTTTTGATCAGTAATTTTGAAACAAAGGCATGGAATCCATGATCACATTAGCAAATAGAGAAATCCATTGATGCAACAAATGCAGAGTGTAAATATATTATGTAACCTAAATTCGCTATAGAAGATTGTACGAGGTAACTGTGATTCATCATCCAGTGCTTTAAGTTGAAAGCACATACCTCAAACCAATGCATGCATTTCAGAAGATTTCACAATGCCACTTGTCTTTCCAAGAAAGCATAAAACCAAATGCTGTGGTTCATAGTTTATGTAACATGAACCATGCAGTACCCTTGAATTCCTTCATGCTGCCTTTATTCTGGTGCTCCTAGAAGTGTTCAAGATCTTCATCTACCATTCATGCAGCCTGCAGCCAAAATAAAAGTATATATCAAAATCTCATCTGGTCAAGTCTTAAGTCTTAAGATCAGCTATTGCAATATTTGAAGAATATGCATTCATATAGTCTAGAAAAATGATAAGGAAAAGAAAACCAGCCTTCTGGGTCATAACTGAGAACACTTTGTTCAGCACTATCAGGTTTATCTACCCAACCAAATGGCAAAAGGAATTTCATTTTAGGATACCATCACCACATCCTCCAAGCTCACTGGGCGGGCAAGGAATGCTGTCATCGCTGTTCTTATCTGTCCATTCATGTGCCATTGGGGAATGAAACTCGGGGAGTTCCTTTCTAGTTCCGGTAGGTGTCTCAGCAACAAGCTCACAAGCTTTCTGGTCTGTAGGATATTCACGAGTTACTAATTCAACCGCTTCAGGCGAATTCTCCCCACGAATTTCTCGACAACAACTTAGACAAATTTTGTAACAACATTTCGAGCAGCTTCTGTGCAAGTTGACAATTGAAACTCTGCAGTAGTTACTGTCAGAAGAATCCAAATTTAGCGTTAGATCATAGTTCACAGAGTCGAGATTAAATAGTTATGCATCAAGAACAACTTTGCAGTGAATCAGTTAGCAAGAAAATCTGGATATCATTATATAAAAATTGAGCAGAGAGAGAGAAATCTTTCTGCTCCTGATTCAGTTATTCATGAATTATATGTATAATTTGGAGAAAGGTCAGCTTAAGAGCTCGAAAACATTTCCATTTGGTAGTCAAAATAAGCAAAATGAAACCTATAGCACTACTCTAGGCATGCTTGGAAAATTCCTATAGCTACATATTAGAGCAGTAAAATGTAAAACCCGTGATATTCTTTGATAAGCATCTCTGACATAATACAAAACATACCACTTAAATTGAACACCATGGCTACATTCTATCACTTGAAGTTGAACGCCAGCTAATTTTCTTCCTGGAATAAAAGAAATAAATTAAGAGCTTTGCTATAAGTCTATGACCAAAATAGATAGGCACAGAAGTAGATGCAAACCTTGGTTACTAGCTTCTATTTCTAATTCAAATATCTGGTCCCAGTTGAGTTGCTTCAATACTGGTCGCAGCTGACAAATAAAATAATCAGCATATCTGATTCTGCTGAACTTATTCTGTCCATGTGTGGATTCCTGAAAATTTAATGAGAAGTAAATCTACTAATAATATGAAGAATTTGTTGTAGGGAAAGCTCTAATGTAACAACAGTTATTGGTTCTAAATACAGATTCTGTTGTAGGGGAAAGCAAACCTTAAACCCACTATCTTCAGCTCCAACACGTATGCATGACTTGCAGCTGCAACAGCAATGATAAATTGCCTAAGCTATTAACTTTAACATATAAATCAGACATCTCGGTGTGCCCAGAATATGTGAAATTTATGACCAAGAGCTTTCAGAGGAGATAAAATGCACAAAAGCCCAACAATCAAGAAGCCAATCTTTCCCATACAATTGATTCAACAGAAGGAGTCTAACAATTGGACTTCATAAGAACCACATCATTTTATTTTTAATTAAGGTGCACATATTCTAATAACAAAGGAAACTTGTCTTTCAATTTAAAGTTTAATTTTGGAAAAATATTTTGTGTATTTTAAAAATGGTATTTAACATCTCAAAAATAGTTCACATGTTTGTAATATGTGTTGAATTTTTGTTCACACATATTGGTGCCTTAATGTATTTACATGAACTTATTTTTGTAAAATTTATAGATTTATTGGATTTATAAATATATTTAAAAAAATTAAAAAATCAGAATTTAGGGATGAGTCGGTCGACCGCCTGGTAAACCGCTAGCCAGAGCTGAGTGCTCTGTCGGTCATCGGACATGCGCAGCTTTGTGCGTGTGCATGTCGGTCGACCTCAGAACATTGTGTGCTCTGTTTCAGACCTCGGTCAACTGCCAGAGTAGCAGAGCTTGAGCTCGGTCAACCGATCGATCGACCGCGGGATCCAACGGCTATTTTTATAGCTGTTGGAGGTCGACCGCCCGGTCGACCGAACTCTAGCAAAACAGCTAGAAACGACTAGTTTTCTGTTTGAATGTTTTTGTTGTATTATCAAATGGATATATTTTACTTTATTTGGGTTTAATCACTGTTTTAACACCTGAGTTTACTCTCTAACCATCTCTACCCTACTCCTATAAATAGGGGTTATTGGAAAGAGTTTTCAATAAGATTTTTTAGAAGAATTTTAGAAGCTTTAAAAAAAATTGATTGAGCAAATTTGTGTTTGACGTTTTGAAAAATCAAGAAAACAAGGCAATTCAAGTTTTAAGATTCAAATTTCTATTTCTTCAAAGAAATTTTCCCAAGTGTTTTTTAAGAGCTTCATTTCAAAACTTCTAGTTTTCTCACAAACTTGAGCTATCATTTCTATCTATCCTTTTAGGATTTCTTGTTTTTGTGAGATTTCTAATTTGTGATCTTTGTGATCACCAAGTGGTGTACTTTCTCAAATTGCTTTGTGCTACCCTCTTGTTTAGAGGTGTATTTGCTTTGTGCATTGGCTTTGTGCCCCCCTCATGTGTAGGGGTCGTTTCTTTGAAGAGTTCCTTTGTGAAAATAGTGGAAATCCTTCTAGATAACGTGTAGACGTAGAGCAAGTGGTTTGAACCTCGAAACATATTCTTGTGCTTGCGTTTGTTATCACTCAACTCAACTCTACTCCTTTATATATTGTATTACTACTATTGCTTATTCATACATCATTGATATTGTGCCTGCACTTGATTTGATCCAAGAAGAGATATTGAAGCACCTCAACTCTTATAAAAGAGGAAACTTGAGGAGATGTTCTAGAGCCCTTTGCCGGGATTTCGGTTTCACTCGTTGGAGTTCATTTGTGTGTTAGTTTTGTTAGCCATAGTTTTTATAATTCCGCAATTTATTAGCACTTCACCTATTCAACCCCCCCCCCCCCAGGTGAACTTTTATTATTTTCCATTTAAAGAGCTTTCTTCCTCCATATACGGGCAGACTACGACCCTTATTAAAGGAAAATTAGTGAAAGCCTTTTCAATAAAAAGGGGTCAGCTATCAAGAATGACAACGAAAGAACTGACCCAATTATTACAACTAGCTATCAACTTCTATTATTTGGTTTCAAAATCGCCAAGCCATTATGAAAAGACACCAATGCAGGGAACTTTGAAGGCCAGTTGACACGTAGAGACCTCCAGATCTACATAGATTGGGGGAAGTCAAAATTAAAGGGGGAAATGATAGGGATTTGCTATAGGGAATTGCATTCATATCCTAGGCAGAAAATAAGCCAAAGGCGAAAAAAATGGAGTTGAATTCCTAATATAATATATAAATACGACTAAATATTATACATGTTTCTGAAATTTTAAAATCAATCAGTGACCATGCCTTCTACAAATTTTTTAATAAATCGCTTCAACTGTAGTTGTCTTCTTCATTAGAACTTCAACTACTTTAGCCAGTTATAACTAGCATGCTACAGATAGCTGTTTAATACAATTATTAAAAGTCTGTTGGACTTGTTCACACACAGGTCTTGTAGGTTGTAAATTTTCTGTTATGATGTTGCATGCATGTCAGCTTTCACGCAAGGATATAAGTTCTAAGATATGCTTGCAAAATTAGCAAATTTATGCTTATGTCAGCGCTTTAGGAGATTAAACTTTTTAATATTACCTTAATGATATACTATCTAACTATTGTCATTCAGCACTCGATATGATTAGCAAGTTCAATTGGCCCATTAGTGAAATACTCATTGCTCAATCTTGCTTAAACAGCACATTTGTTTTAATTTTTTAAGTATAGACAGCATTTGAGATCGAACTTAACTTAAGAGTGTGTGGTTTTAGAAAATAAGTACTTTTAGAAACCCACCAAAACAAACAAGCAGACAGATAAATAAATAAAAATAAAATAAAATCTTTAATCTTTAATTTATGATCCTTACCTTTTCCTTGTGCAATTAGCAGTCTTGTTCTCTCCGCATCCATGGCAAATATTTCTACTCCTTCCTAAAACCCTAGGAAATTTCTGAACACAAAAAAGAACCAAACTTTACCGTCAAGAACAACAAATCCCAGCAAAAAGTAAGAAATTCAACAAACCTTAATCAATCCAACAGGTTCTGGCTCCAGATTCTTCGAACGAAATCGCCTCCGCAAGGAGCAACTTTCATCAGACCCTAGCCCTAACCCTATCTTTTTATCAATGATCTGATCCACATTGCTCGAACTCTTCACCGGACTCGACGATATGGCCATCACTCCGTTCGGAAGATTTCTTCTCACCTCAATTTGCTTCTCACTCCTCTTCTTCTCCTCTTTCTCCTCTCTCCTCTCCATTTGCCTCTTCACCGCCATCCTTATTAAATCCTTCGATATCGGGTCTGAATCCGTTCCTTTCTCTCCTTTCATCTCCGTATCCTTACCTCGCTTAGTTCCCGACGCCCCTTTCTTTCTCTTCCTTCTCTTCTTGTTCGTCGCGAGCGAATCTAAGGTCCGACTGAGCTTTTCAAGATCCAAATCCGTTTCCGCCCGCACTGCTATCATCACTGACCGATCGGAGCCCTGATCGACTGTTCGGAGCTCCGAATCAACTCCATTCTCTCTCCTTCGCCTCTTCTTCCTCTTCCTCGGCAGCGGATCGAAGGTCCGATTGAGCCTCTCATGACCCAAGTCCGCCGTCAGGTTGAGGTCGAGGATCCGATTAGGTTTCGGAAGCTCCGAATCCGAAGTCGTTTTCTGGGAGTCGGCGACGGCGCGGAGCGCAAGAAAGCGGTGATGCTCGCAGTAGCTGATGTTGGGCAGAGATGGCATTGGGCACCGCCACCGGCGGCCGTCGGATCGACGGCACCGCAGGTCGTCCGTCGCGGCGGCGCCGTTATCTTCGACGGAAAACTTCCTCCTCCCCATTACAAAACCGCTCTCAGAACCCAGCGGCTCGGATTAGAGAGAGAGAGAGATTAAAGAGGAAAGAGCGGTTTCAGAGTGCATTAAGACTGAGTGCGGATAAAGGCACCCGCTCAAATTTCAATAATTTTAGTTAACATAATACCCCTAGATGAAAAAGACAATGTCACTTTTAAGTTTTATAAAATTAATATATTGCCGATAGCGGTGAGAAACCGATCAATCAGCCATCGCCAAGCGACGAAGAAAGAGAGAGAGGAGGAAGGGGGAGAAAAAAGAGGGGAGGAGGAAGGGAGAGATGAGAGAAGAAAAAGAATAAGGGGTCTCTGTCGCATAAATGAAGACAGACGGATAGAAAAAGTTTCTTTAAGAATCACAAGAGAAAACCTTCTTTCGGTCAGTTTTGATTACAAAAATTCAAAATTTTTTATTCAAAATTATTGAAGGCACCCACCTAATTTATGAAGGCACCCAATCTCCTCCTTCTTCCTCCTCCCCAACTACATCCCTTCCACCAAAAAATTCATCTACGTTTTTTGATAATTAAACACAAACTCCTTCCCTTCTCTCTCGTCATCGATGTTACTCTCCCCTCAACCCTGACCTCGACGTAAAGTAATTCGCAGATTAACTTGCGCATCAGATCGTCGCCGAGGTTGAGAGGGGGCAGGGAGCCCCCTCTCGGAAATCTCATAGGGCGGAGCCCACCAACCAATTTTTTTAAGATCAACTTTTTGCAGACCTCGTTTGTTCGTGCTCCCGATGAGTTTGTTTGTGTTTTGTGATTGATGTGTTTTTTAATCTGAAAAGTGTTAGGCATCATTCGATGTTGGTGAACGGGAGTCTACTGATGAAGGTGATGTTGATACGAGGACTACGACTCATGATCGCAGTCCTCTATGAGGATTGCGACTATGGTCCCAGTGTTGGTCCAAAGGCCCATCGCTCTAGTTTTAATGATGATTAACTCATGTAGTTATAGTACTAAAGATCTTGTGTTTAATTAGTCTCAGGTACTTGATTAAGATATTAGTAGGCGTTTAGTTTCAACAAAAGATCCGAAGTCAAGTTTTGGAGCTAGCACGTGTTGATTTAAGAGCTCGCGCATCAAGATTGCATCAAGTACTCAAGAGGAGTCTAACTCATTGGATCAAGGTTTGGACCAAGTCAAGAAGAAGAAGATTTTCAAGAGAAGATTTTCAAGAAGACTTGTGTCGGATTTTGTAAGTGTCAAGATTTGTTTTTATATAAATGTAAAGGATAGATTAGTTGGTGGATTGCTCAAGTTCATTTACACACACACAAAATCTATATGTGTTTTAGAAAATACCATTTTGATTTTTAAGCTTCAAAGTATACATGTGTTTTATCAAAACTATTTTAGAGATTATTGTCAAAAACATAAATATTTCATCTCATATATGTAGTGGATCATATCCATACACACTAAGCTTCAGAAGTGTTTAAAATATCTTATTTTTGTATTTGGAGAAATTTTGGAAAAATCATTTTTCAATTTGGAGTTTATTTTTGAAAAAAATACGGTTTTTGTTTAAGGCAAAATTTCTATATCACAAAAATGGTTCAAATTATTTGTAATATGTATTAATTTTTAATCAAACATGTTTGTATATCAAAGTATGTTAATGAACCTATTTATCCAGAATTTATGGGATTTTATTAGAGTTAAAAAGACCAAGTTTTAATCCCTTTACATGGCTGACCAGGTCTTCTGGGGGTCGACCGAGCCGGTCGACCGATGTGCACAAAAGTGCACAGCCAAGGGCCGGTCGACCGTCAGAGAGCTCTGCTCTCTAGATCTGACCTCGATCGACCGGGCGGTCGATCGTTAGGTCAATGCCCAGTATCGGTCGACCGTCCGGTCGACCGCTTTTCCCAACGGTCGAAAATCCGACCGTTGGCGGTCGACCGGCCGATCGACCATCAGTAGGATTTCCTGCTGAGTTGTCCCCAACGGCTAGTTTTTAGAGCCTATTTATATGGGGCTGTTTTGGGCTGTTTTTAACAAGATCTGAAGATAGTTTTTGGGCTAGTTTTTCCTACCTCTCTAAGTGTTTATCTCCATTTGTTTTAGAGCTAATTTTTTCATATCAAAAGGAGAGTGTTTAAGAGTGGTTATCAAAAGTGATTTCTTGAGTTTTTCACCATATTTCTATCTTAGTTTTTCTCATACATACTTGAGCTTTCCAATCCATCCTATAGGAGCTTTGTTGTGAGAGTTATTTTTGTGATTAAGAGAAGTGATCACAAGTTTACATCTTTGTATTATGAAGAGTTGTAGAGGTGGTGTCCTCGGTGAGAAGTGTTTGTGGTGATCAAGTGAAGTGATCACCAAGTGTTCCGACGTGTGGTTGGAGGAGTTGTAAGAGGTGCGGCCTCGACAAACTAGTGTGCTTGCGTGTGTTTGTTCTTGCGGGAACAAGTGAGGGGACTAGTGAGTCCAAGAGTTCTAGTGTGAACTCCTTGTAGGTGTTGCGGCACCGAGTCCGGTGGGATCGATTCTAGTAGAAATCCTTTATAGTGTTGAAGGCGGGGACGTAGAGCTAGGGTGCTCGAACCTCGAAACAAATCTCCCGTGTTTGGATTGCTCTCTCTCTCTCTCTATCTCTCACTTGTGTTTATATCTTGCATGCTTGCTTTGCTTATATCTGATTGAGCTTAAAACCTGCACACAAAATACAGTATTTCAGATTTAAGAAATAGGATGTGCAAGGTACTCAATTCTACCGCAATAGCAAGTGCCTATGCGGGTCGTGATCCACAAGGAGGGACTAGCGATGGAAGCTTTTTAGTAAGTCTTCTTTTAGGCTACAAAGTTTGGTTAAAGTTCTTCTTTAGTTTTTTAAAAAGAAAAGAGAAAAATTAAGTTAAAGTTAAGTGAGGAAGAAAGTGGTAGAATGAGAAGTGGAGAAAAATTGAAAATGATTATTTATAAAGAAATTGAAAATAGAAAGAAGTGGGTATTGTTGGTGTTCTAAACTAAATAATAAAAGAAAGGAAAAGAAACTAAAATTACTTACTTCTTTTTAGCCAAATACCTACCTTGAATCTTTTGCAATGATGTTACCTTGAAGTGAGGCGATCAACGTATACCCCATAAGAGTTGATTCCCGTTTCCTCCACATTATATCATCAAGACGTTGCAAGTATGAAGTGATACAGAATGAAACTCAAAATCCATTGTCATGAGCTATCGGTGGCACTCGCAAAGGCAAGGCTCTTTCGATGCTTTTAGACTCACTTGGAGAGCAATTGTACCAAAAGAAGAAAAGTAGAGAAGAAGAAGAAGAACACAAAAATAAAGTACACACAAAAGGAAACTACAGATTCGATTTCATAACAATAAGAGAAAAGAAGGAAATCTTACACCGGTGTCACTGTCAGTACAAGCTTCGTTCTCGTTCTCCTATGAAACTCTGATCTCCTCTGATTTACATAAATTAAAACTAAAAATTACATGAAAAGAAAAATAAAAACTACACTACAAAGAATGAAAAACTGGACTAATTCCTATCTCTGCATGGTCGTCACATTTTGCTCTGCTGAAACTAGTATTTATAGGACAAAACCAAAAGGGGGGAATCCTGGGAAGATTGGGGGAGCAAACGCTCCCCCAACTGACCTAACAAGGCCGCGGAAACACGGCTAGGGCAGCGTTTCCGCGGCCCTGGTGTGGCCAGGTGGCCACACCCAATTGGTGGAGATCTCCAGTTTGATGATTTGCCCATATCTTCTGCTGGTTTTTCTTATTTCAGCTTCAGGATTTGACGAAACAGCCTTTGATTGTTGGCTTCAACCGCTTGATTCAGGGAGGATTCTTCTCAACCGGTTTTCAACCTCTTGATATGCCAAGATTTAGCCATGATTCCTTGATTTCGAATTTCTTCTGAATTAAATCAGAATTTGGTGGGCTTTTGGGCTTGTTTCTCTTCACTCTCCTTTAGGAATGGGCCTGCAAATAAATTAAACATTTAATTAGGAAAATGCAGAGTTTATTCTATAATAAGTAGGAGAATATGATATTAAATGTGCAATATTAGTGACCAATCACACCCCCATACCTATCTTTTGCTCGTCCTCGAGCAAAACAACTAAACTATACTAAGGATTATTAGACCACTTTCGCAGGTCACGCGATTGCACTGAGCATGTGCAACAAGCCGTTAAACCTCTAGGTTTCCCCTAGAAGACGAGTTTTATCTCGTGAGGGTTTTCAGTGGATTACACCACAAAATCCATAAAGAAAGAGAAACAAAAGAGTTAGTGTCACGCCCCGCTTCCCAAAATACGAGGAAATGGAGTCGCGACGAGAGTCGGCGACGTATATACGCAAGGAAAATACCCCACGTATATACGCTAAGCCTAAATTAACTTGAACAAGCTATAAATCAGAACTATAATCAATCAATAATTACTGCAATATGACATATAAATATCTAACACAATGATGACGGATGAATAAGGAAAGGAAATGGCAACTGAATACGATAAAGGTAGAATCAGGAATAACAAAAAGAGTGAGAATACCAGAATCAGAACGGAGAGAGTCCAGCTCCTCGCAAAGCGTACAATCTGATATAACACATGCACAATGGAAACAAGCGTCCAATATCTGGACGTGCAAATCCAGGGTCGTTAGAAAGCGACCATGGTGAGTGTGTGTGTAAAGGGGAAAGAGCTCGTGCAGAAGAAACAATGTGCATAAATAATAATAAGAACAACTGCAGATATAAAAGGCTGAATAACAAAATAAATAACTGCACTGTAGTATAACTGATAATCAACATGAATAAAGACAGAATACAACTGTCACAATGGTATACAAGCAACTGATGTCAATATGTGTAACCTATCACATGTCACTAGGCTGGTATCCAAGTCTGGTCATAAGTCTGGTCCTGGTTACAATCATGTATACAGTCATGTGTCAGAAGGCAGAGTAACAGTTCAGGTATATACAATGTGTTTCATCCAAACCATTCAATAACAGTCAGGTGTGTTCTAAGTTATCTTTGTCACTTTCCCACCGGCGTCCCACAACATCCGACAGTTCACCCTGGAGCCCGCACATCCAGTAGAACTCATCTGAACTCCGATATGCGGGTATCATTGTTCGAATAGGGAAAGAGAACCAAATAACATGCATTCAAGGTGTTATCAACATACAAGTGCGTGTGGATGCTAATAGGCATTGAGAATGTAATATCACGCTAACACCAGGTGGCACAATCAGTAGATAGCCCTACAGATTCAAGAGGTGGCCCCCACAGATTCAAGAGGTGGCCCCCACCACGTGTGTGGTGTGGCACTTTGCTCCGTGTGGCACTTTGCTCTGAGGGGAATGGATTCTAGAGGTGCCCCCACGGATTCAAGAGGTGGCCCCCACCACGTGTGTGGTGTGGCACTTTGTTCCGTGTGGCACTTAGTTCCATTCAGGATCCCCGCGCTAGTACGATTGTGGATACATCCTCGTCATCCCGACATCAGGCGGCAAACCGTCGGACGCCGGTTTGACTGTGCTATTAACAGGTCAACAGTGCATGGGACATGGATACAGGGGGGTACAGGAGTACTAGATGTCAAATAATAGTGATACAGTCATATGCCAAGGTACCGTGAAAGGTGTCTAGTGTACAGTCAGTTAGATAATGCCATCAGTCACAATCAATACCTCATGCCATTTCAATTACTGGGATGCTACGGGACGGTAACAATATCAGTACAGTAATAATCTATCAGTAATCGTATACACGGTGAACAATATCAGTAACAGTAACAGTAACAGTAACCGTGTATACGATGAACAATAGGACTGTACAGGGGTTACGATCAAACAATCATTTTTCAGTAACTTTCAGTAACTTGAACAGTATGTTTATCAGGTAGATGTCTTGTATACTCAGTGGAGTACTTAAGTGTATCATAATGTCTAGGATCAAGATTATTATGCAAAATTTATTAAAAGAGATAAAACTTCACGAGTCAATTTATTTTGTATTTTATACATGTAGACATGGACTAGTAACTAACGGCATGAAATGTAATTGAGTTTGAACAATTATTTAAATGTAAAATAATATTCATTGAAATAGACGGGATAAAACAATTACGTGAAATAAAACTGAAATATTGAATGAATAAACAGAGAACACTCACCTGAGATCGTCACGGTCCGAATATAGAAGTGGCAAATCAACTCGTTAATCTACATTCAATTTAAATAATAATTATAAGAATTATTTTAATTTTGAGTCATTCTAAGTGATATGACTAAAAATAATAATTTTACAGAGTCACATTTCAGTTTCTGATTTTATAGAAATTTTTCTGGAATTTTTTCTGATTTTTTTCTAGATTTTTTTCTGAATTAATTTAAGCGTAAAATCAATTAATAATCATAACGGGTCTGTTTTTGTATTTGGGTTGGGTGAAAAAGAATTAGAACCCAAATATTTGGGCTGGACTGCAATTGGGCTTTGAATTAATTTCTATTTATTTCTCTTCCTTTTCTTTTCTGTTTTATAGGTTCTGACCTGGCCCAATTAACCAGGCCCAGATTCATTTTCATTCTTTCTTTTCTTCTGTTTCTTTTGGGCTGGGCCAATAACGGCCCAGCTCCCCTTTTTCATTTTCTTTTGTTTTTTTTTTCCTCCTGGGCTTGGCCAAATGTAAGCCCAGATTCTATCTTTCTTTTTTTTTTCTTTCTTTCTTTGGGCTGGGCCAGTGCGACCGTCTTCTTTTCTTTTTCTTTTTCTTTTTTTTGTTTTGGGCCCTGTTTGCACCCGGGTGCGGGTCTGCACCCGGGTGCGGGTCCGTTGACTGCACAGACCCGCACAGACGGGTCTGTGCAGTAGCTAAAGGCCGAGAGCAGTCACACTTTTTTTTTTTCTTTCGTTGTTCTAGTTAAAATTTAAAATTCTCTTTTAATGTATTGTTAAATTACCCAATTTATTTTATTTATATTATCAGATAAATTTTCAATTTCATAAAAGGTGAGATTTATTTAATATGCAACTTATTTAATCCAATTCCTTTATTTTTTTTTCCTGAATTTCCTTAAAATTTTCTATAATCTAATTGGGTAATAAATCATTACTTGTTTAGGTTTTAATTAAACAAGGTGTTACATTAATGATTCCTGGAAAATAAATCTACGCATGGCAATTTAAATTTTATGGATATATTTTTTTTTCTACAATTTATTTTATTTGCATATTTATATATTAGATAAAATTAAAGTCCATTACAAAGAGAAATTCAAGCATGACATACCATAAATTTATATTTCATTTAATTACTCAATCTTGGGAAAATTTATATTTTATAAGATGATGATAGATTATTAGACCTAGTTTAACAACTTTATCTAGATAGGGATAATAAAATCATAATGCTTTAAAAAAAATCTAACTTCATAAATTTGTTTAAAAACCTACTTGGATAGATCTGAATAGATTTCTCCTTCTCTGCTCCTCGGTCTCCAACTGCTTCTCAACCTCCAAGCGGTCCTTCCGTCACGATCACGATCAGTTTCAGAATAGTGAAGAGATGAGGACGAAAGATGATTTCTATCCAAAACTATCGCTCTTTCTTCTTTCTTTCTTTTTTTTCTGTCGTAATGAAACAGAATAAAGGTTACGGTAATATATTGAGATACAATCTTTTAGGTTAGGATTTTTAGGGATCAGTTGGTTAGGATAAAATATAGGTTGTTAAGATAAGAGATCTCGAAATATCTCTTGAGATCTTTCAGTTAGAGATTCAATTTTAAACTTTTGACTTTGGGTTATTTAAAATAATTTAGCTCTCCTTTTTACCACACGCCAATGTGGCATTATGGTTTAGGCATTAGAATTTGGTACAAAGGAACATGAGTTCAAAACTTAGAATAAACAATTTAAGCATATATTTATATTAATTGGATCATGGGTAGATGGATTGGAAAAGAAGATCAATTGAGAATAATAACACTAACCATAACATAATAATAATAATGCTAATCATAATGTATAAAATATAATACATATATATACTTGTATAATTGCAATTCAAAAACATATGCACTTAAATATATGTATACACATATATTTATACACCTGTATAAAAAAAATTAATCAATAATAATAATTAATTCTACATAAAATTAATAAGAGTAGAAATACAGTATTATTACTTAGGGGATATTACACTCTACCCACCTTATTAAAATTTCGTCCTCGAAATTTCAATAAAGTAGGGAATGAAAAAAAATAACCCAACTCCAGGAAACTAACAAGCTTCCACGTCGCTTCGCTGGGACACCACGATTCCGCGAGTAGAAATACAGTATTATTACTTAGGGGATATTACACTCTACCCACCTTATTAAAATTTCGTCCTCGAAATTTCAATAAAGTAGGGAATGAAAAAAAATAACCCAACTCCAGGAAACTAACAAGCTTCCACGTCGCTTCGCTGGGACACCACGATTCCGCTGCGCGCTTTGATCTCTGCTACTAGCTTCAGAATGGAGTGGCCAATTTCAAGAGACAATATCGGAAAATAGAATAGACAAGGAGAATAGAAATCAAGATGGAACCAAGATTACTCTAAAAGAAGAGATGCAATCAGAGAGATCGAAAGATCAAAGAGATAGATCAAGGGAGGACAATCAATTCCCAGTGAAGTCAATACCATTGTGTGAATCCTATATGTATATTGCAGTGTAATTATAACTCGTTCAAGTTACCAGTAAGAATCAAGTCCGATTTATGTCGAAACCTGGCTCTGATACCAAAAAAACCCTGTCACGCCCCGCTTCCCAAAATACGAGGAAATGGAGTCGCGACGAGAGTCGGCGACGTATATACGCAAGGAAATACCCCACGTATATACGCTGTAATACCCCGTTCCCGGAATACGTACTTAGTTGCGTATTCAGATTTTCGATCGTATTTTTTCGATTTGTTTTCCTGTATTTATTCTGTATTATGAATTCCTTGTATGATTGTTTTGTCTTGGAATTGGATTCGTGGATTCGGAGTCAGCCCTAGTCTGAACGAAGACCCGATTATAGTATATTATTCGATTTGGCCTTTCCGGTGATTAGATTTGACCGATTTCAGTTTCAAATATTATTTTCCAATATATTAGATTTTCTGTGATTTTCTGGATTTTCTTGGATTAAATTGAATTTCTTCAAACCGGTGTCGGCCAGTGCCGCTGACCGATTCCCGGATTTTTAATTCTCAAACTGTTTGGAATTTCATGATGGTCCTTTAGACTTTATCTTTTAGAATTACATTTCCTACTTAAATACTTTTTCTGAGAATTTTATGACTTTATGAAAATTCCATCGGAGTCGGTAGGTAACTGATTCCGGGATTTTTAGTTTTAAAACTATAAAGTATTTCTTCAAACGGATTTCACTATTGGTCTTTATATATTATTATTGATTTTTGGTAATTATTTCGAGTCGTCCCGAGATACTTGAATTTCGGACGATTTCGGTATTTTCCGAAATGATTTCCACATCTTTGACCTTAACCCGGGTATCTGTCTATTCAACAGTTTCATTTGAGTTCAAGAGAAAATATCTTCTCCTTTATATTTCTTTCTTTTCCTTTTCCTTTATTTCTTTTCTCCACAACCACAAGTTTTTCCATTTTTCAAAATTCTAATCTTTTCCAAAAATTCCAACTCCACACACTTCCTCACCTACTTCCTCATTAAATGCCCATCTTTTCTCTCTCTCCCATGGCCGGCCAAGTGTGGCCAAAGGAGACCCTCACCTCCCCTTTTTGCAATAAAGCCCATCTCTTCTATCTAAATTACAACTCCTTCACAAATTCCAAAACATATATAAACCACTCCTTTACACTTCTTTTCCTTTTTCTTCATTTTCATCAAAGAGAAGTAGCCTCACCTCTTCCTTCTCCATCTCAAACTCAAACCCTAACTCCAAAAGCACCTAGGTCTTCTTCATATCCATCTCAAGCAACCACAACTCTTGGATTTGGATCGCATCTCTCTTCGTCGGAAGTATCGCCAAAGATCAAGTTGGTGATATCGTCGACTACAACCTTTCGGAACTCGTATAAGCTTCACATAACCATTCCAAGTGAGTATTTTTACTCACCAAGACTTGTTTCATTCCTAGTATACTTGTATCCTCCTATCTTGTGTTCATATGCCATAAAAATCACATTTTTAGACCATCAAACGCAACCAGCGAATTCTGTTCTGCGTTCTGTTTTTGACCAGTTTTAGTCGACTTGACCTAGAACCTAGTCGACTAGAGACCCTTAGATTGAAACGTAACCTTTTCTGATTCACAGTTTTAGTCGACTCATCTTATTTACTAGTCGACTATAGATCCCTGTTAGTCGACTACACCTTGACCCTAGTCGACTAACCTTTTCCTGAAACCAAACCCAATTCTCTGTATCACAGATTTAGTCGACTTAAGTGTCTGTTAGTCGACTTGACCCTTCTATTAGTCGACTACCCCTCCTAACCTAGTCGATTAACATTTCCTGAATCAGAAACCCAACTCTCTGTTACACAGTTTTAGTCGACTAGACCCTACTGTTAGTCGACTAACCCTTCTATTAGTCGACTACTCCCTTGACCTTAGTCGACTAACCTTGGCTGTCTGTTACAGTTAATTACTATCTTAAATTTGGATCTTATGCTTCGGTTATATGTTTGTATATTGTACTTCATGACCTATTACTTGAAGTATATAACCTCTAGTTACTTCATATTTCTATGTTTATGTATTGCCATGCAACTGTTTGTTTCATTCTTATACTTGTATCTTGCCAGTGATATTCTTACTCCTTATCGTATACCATGCGTGGCAGACCCTTCGAGATCGTTGAACTCTTCGTTGCTTCTATGTTTCCTCTTGCCTTGTCATAATTCAGACCTGTCAGTTACCCGTTTCCTTTTAACACATGTATATCACCTGACATGCCACTACTTTGCTAGATCCTATTGTTATGTCATGACTGACCCGGCCTATTATCAATCTATTGTTATGTTTTATTGCTTGATATATCACCACCTCGTCATGCTATCTTTTAAACCAAGCATGATACACCTGACTTTGTAATTGTCATGTTTACGGGAATCCTGTCTTGTTTTATGGAACTAAGTGCCACACCATACTCGGTGGGGGCTACCTCTAGAATCCACCCCCTCAGAACAAAGTGCCACATGGAACAAAGTGCCACACCTCACGGTGGGGGCCACCTCTTGAATCTGTGGGGGCCACCTCTTGAATCGGTAGGGCTATTACTGTTATGACTGTTATTCCCGTAACCTGATAATCTTAATAAGCTACAACTTGTATGGGTATGGGAGGAAGTGATGGATGCCGGAATGATATCTTGCTTATAGTATGGGAATATGATGACATATTGGCGGTACTGTTAGTAGGACTTTGGGCCCACAGATTACTGTTAGGGGGACTTTGGGGCTCCAAAACTGGTCCCAGGTGTATGGGAACTACTATAAGAAGCTATATCAGTTCTCCATCAACTTCCGATAACAACCCTCGACTTTCTTATATATGGATGTATGTGGGTTGGGATCGATACCGAGACACATACAGATATATGGGTTAGACGAGTTATAATAATAATTGATAACCGTTATGATACTTATTATAATTCCCGTTATTCCAGTTATGTCTCTGGTTATGATTCTTAGTATTCATGTTATGTATTCCTGTTTGACTTTCATCTGATTTGCAACTCTGATTCTATACGCTTGGATTTCTGTGGCATGAGATAAAGGTATATAGATGAAGGTTTCCTTATTTGGATTATTCCTTCGATGTATTAGTCTCATGGGACCGTGACTTAAGCGTATACAATCAATCTTGCTTATAATCAGTTTTAACCTGGATTTCCTGTTTTATGATTCACTTGTTCATATCTGCCTTACTTGTGTTCTAACCTTTCTACTCTTGTCACTTAGCCATTTGGCTGTAGCCTGTTCATTGTTGGGAGGTCCTGACTCCCTTGGATTTGTATGTTCAGGTTGAAGCTTGGATCGAAGTGGAGCTGTCCACAGTAGATCAAGCTTTTCCTTGTAAGCTGGCAGCCTAGTTCCAGTTCTTTCGTGCCGGACTTTCCTTTTGACTCACGGGATCTTCATCCTACTCGTGAGCATTTTGTGTTTTTATTGTATATTTCTACTTTTGGGACTTGGTTGTGATAAAGGACATATATAATATGTATAGTTTATCATATCCTGAGATGACTTTGTATATGTACCTTTTATGTTGGCATGTGTATGTATACCACGCTTTGTGTTGTACTCTGATCCCTTACTTGTACTTTTATGCTTAGCGTATATACGTGGGGGCACTTTCTGACCTACGTATATACGTTGCAGTGACGTCCCCGTATCCTTGGAATCGGGGCGTTACATACGCTAAGCCTAAATTAACTTGAACAAGCTATAAATCAGAACTATAATCAATCAATAATTACTGCAATATGACATATAAATATCTAACACAGTGATGACGGATGAATAAGGAAAGGAAAATGGCAACTGAATACGATAAAGGTAGAATCAGGAATAACAAAAAGAGTGAGAATACCAGAATCAGAAGGGAGAGAGTCCAGCTCCTCGCAAAGCGTACAATCTGATATAACACCTGCACAATGGAAACAAGCGTCCAATATCTGGACGTGCAAATCCAGGGTCGTTAGAAAGCGACCATGGTGAGTGTGTGTGTAAAGGGAAAGAGCTCGTGCAGAAGAAACAATGTGCATAAATAATAATAAGAACAACTGCAGATATAAAAGGCTGAATAACAAGATAAATAACTGCACTGTAGTATAACTGATAATCAATATGAATAAAGACAGAATACAACTGTCACAATGGTATACAAGCAATTGATGTCAATATGTGTAACCTATCACATGTCACTAGGCTGGTATCCAAGTCTGGTCATAAGTCTGGTCCTGGTTACAATCATGTATACAGTCATATGTCAGAAGGCAGAGTAACAGTTCAGGTATATACAATGTGTTTCATCCAAACCATTCAATAACAGTCAGGTGTGTTCTAAGTTATCTTTGTCACTTTCCCACCGGCGTCCCACAACATCCGACAGTTCACCCTGGAGCCCGCACATCCAGTAGAACTCATCCGAACTCCGATATGCGGGTATCATTGTTCGAATAGGGAAAGAGAACTAAATAACATGCATTCAAGGTGTTATCAACATACAAGTGCGTGTGGATGCTAATAGGCACTGAGAATGTAATATCACGCTAACACCAGGTGGCACAATCAGTAGATAGCCCTACAGATTCAAGAGGTGGCCCCCACAGATTCAAGAGGTGGCCCCACCACGTGTGTGGTGTGGCACTTTGCTCCGTGTGGCACTTTGCTCTGAGGGGATAGATTCTAGAGGTGGCCCCCACGGATTCAAGAGGTGGCCCCCACCACGTATGTGGTGTGGCACTTTGTTCCGTGTGGCACTTAGTTCCATTCAGGATCCACCGGACGCTAGTACGATTGTGGGATACATCCTCGTCACCCCGACACCAGGCGGCAAACCGCCGGACGCCGGTTTGACTGTGCTATTAACAGGTCAACAGTGCATGGGACATGGATACAGGGGGGTACAGGAGTACTAGATGTCAAATAATAGTGATACAGTCATATGCCAAGGTCCCGTGAAAGGTGTCTAGTGTACAGTCAGTTAGATAATGCCATCAGTCACAATCAATACCTCATGCCATTTCAATTACTGGGATGCTACGGGACGGTAACAATATCAGTACAGTAATAATCTATCATCAGTAATCGTATACACGTGAACAATATCAGTAACAGTAACAGTAACCGTATATACGATGAACAATAGGACTGTACAGGGGTTTACGATCAAACAATCATTTTTCAGTAACTTTCAGTAACTTAACAGTATGTTTATCAGGTAGATGTCTTGTATACTCAGTGGAGTACTTAAGTGTATCATAATGTCTAGGATCAAAATTATTATGCAAAATTTATTAAAAGAGATAAAACTTCACGAGTCAATTTATTTTGTATTTTATACATGTAGACATGGACTAGTAACTAACGGCATGAAATGTAATTGAGTTTGAACAATTATTTAAATGTAAAATAATATTTATTGAAATAGACGGGATAAAACAATTACGTGAAATAAAACTGAAATATTGAATGAGTAAACAAAGAACACTCACCTGAGATCGTCACGGGTCCGAATATAGAAGTGGCAAATCAACTCGTTAATCTACATTCAATTTAAATAATAATTATAAGAAATTATTTTAATTTTGAGTCATTCTAAGTGATATGACTAAAAAAATAATTTTACAGAGTCACATTTCAGTTTCTAATTTTATAGAAATTTTTCTGAAATTTTTTCTGATTTTTTTCTAGATTTTCTTTGAATTAATTTAAGCGTAAAATCAATTAATAATCATAACGGGTCTTTTTTGTATTTGGGTTGGGTTAAAAATGAATTAGAACCCAAATATCTGGGCTGGACTGCAATTGGGTTTTGAATTAATTTCTATTTATTTCTCTTCCTTTTCTTTTCTGTTTATAGGTTCTGGCCTGGCCCAATTAACCAGGCCCAGATTTATTTTTCATTCTTTCTTTTCTTTTGTTTCTTTTGGGCTGGGCCAATAACGGCCCAGCTCCCCTTTTTCATTTTCTTTTGTTTTTTTTTCCTCCTGGGCTTGGGCCAAATGTAAGCCCAGATTCTATCTTTCTTTTTTTTTTTTTTCTTTCTTTCTTTGGGGCTGGGCCAGTGCGGCCCAGTCTTTCTTTTCTTTTTCTTTTTTTTTTGTTTTGGGCCCTGTTTGCACCCGGGTGCGGGTCTGCACCCGGGTGCGGGTCCGTTGACTGCACAGACCCGCACAGACGGGTCTGTGCAGTAGCTGCTCTCGGCCTTTGGCCGAGAGCAGTCACACTTTTTTTTCCTTTCGTTGTTCTAGTTAAAATTTAAAATTCTCTTTTAATGTATTGTTAAATTACCAATTTATTTTATTTATATTATCAGATAAATTTTCAATTTCATAAAAGGTGAGATTTATTTAATATGCAACTTATTTAATCCAATTCCTTTATTTTTTTCCCCTGAATTTCCTAAAAATTTCTATAATCTAATTGGGTAATAAATCATTACTTGTTTAGGTTTTTAATTAACAAGGTGTTACATTAATAATTCCTGGAAAATAAATCTACGCATGGCAATTTAAATTTATGGATATATTTTTTTTCTACAATTTATTTTATTTGCATATTTATATATTAGATAAAATTAAGTCCATTACAAAGAGAAATTCAAGCATGACATACCATAAATTATATTTCATTTAATTACTCAATCTTGAGAAAATTTACATTTTATAGATGATGATAGATTATTAGACCTAGTTTAACAACTTTATCTAGATAGGGATAATAAAATCATAATGCTTTAAAATAAAAATCTAACTTCATAAATTTGTTTAAAAACCTACTTGGATAGATCTGAATAGATTTCTCCTTCTCTGCTCCTCGGTCTCCAACTGCTTCTCAACCTCCAAGCGGTCCTTCCGTCACGATCACGATCAGTTTCAGAATAGTGAAGGGATGAGGACGAAAGATGATTTCTATCCAAAACTATCGCTCCTTCTTCTTTCTTTCTTTTTTTTTTTCTGTCGCAATGAAACAGAATAAAGATTACGGTAATATATTGAGATAGAATCTTTTAGGTTAGGATTTTTAGGGATCAGTTGGTTAGGATAAAATCTAGGTTGTTAAGATAAGAGATCCCGAAATATCTCTTGAGATCTTTCAGTTAGAGATTCAAATTTTAAACTTTTGACTTTGGGTTATTTAAAATAATTTAGCTCTCCTTTTTAATCACACGCCAATGTGGCATTATGGTTTAGGCATTAGAATTTGGTACAAGGAACATGACTTCAAAACTTAGAATAAACAATTTAAGCATATATTTATATTTTATTATTTTTATTACTATATTTTGTTTAACCCCTTTATTTATTTATTTATTTATTTTACTTTATTTTTGGATATGAGTAAATGGGTTATGGTTTATTAAATAATTGGATCATGGGTAGATGGATTGGAAAGAAGATCAATTGAGAATAACACTAACCATAACATAATAATAATAATGCTAATCATAATGTATAAAATATAATACATATATATACTTGTATAATTGCAATTCAAAAACATATGCACTTAAATATATGTATACACATATATTATAAACCTGTATAAAAAAAATTAATCAATAATAATAACTAATTCTACATAAAATTAATAAGAGTAGAAATACAGTATTATTAGTTAGGGGATATTACAGTTAGTATTTTTGAAAAGCATTTGAAAGAGAAAAATATTTGAAATATAATTGTAAGATTTAAGTAATTTATAAGTTATAGGAAAACTGAATTTTTCATTTCTAAACTTAGTCTCTATTCAAAAGTTTGTTATCAATCAAAGTAAGGAGTCAAATTGTACTTCTCATCTATCTATTACTTTACCCTAAGTCATATGCACCTTGTGACCGTGAAAATTTTGACTAAGGGTTCTTTAACTCTAACTCTTATGCCTCATTTATTTTTTATATATATATATATTTTTGTGATATTATTCCTTAGTTCTATTAGGCTTTCTAATCTGCCCATGTAACGAGCCTTTAATCGATGACTCTCAAATCAAACGATCTTAGGGCACCGGGTGAGAAAACACCCCAAGGACTTAAGGACTCGAGTAAACAAGGCCATAAAACTAAGGATTTTATTATATGAACCACTTTTAGGCGTGAATACTTATGCTTTATTAGGCGCAAATACCCAGCTTAATCAGAGGATTTTTATATATTTTTTTCTCAAACTTATCTAATCATCTTTCGCATAAATACTAAGGTTTGCTTAGGCCAAAACACCTAGCTAATCAATAATTAGATTTGTTCATCTTTCATAGATATATATATATATATATATATATATTTATAAGGCATAAGAATCTTTATTTTTGAACCCTAAGTGTGTAA
The DNA here is from genome assembly GCA_038442645.1 of Agave tequilana. Classification (NCBI taxonomy): domain Eukaryota; kingdom Viridiplantae; phylum Streptophyta; class Magnoliopsida; order Asparagales; family Asparagaceae; genus Agave; species Agave tequilana. The sequence continues at coordinate 10,145 of JAVJIF010013442.1, read as the reverse complement.
GTGTATGAAGTGTGCATATTTCATTAAGGTAAAGATCAAGACTAAATTACTTTGACAAATTATCTTCCTAACTCTAAAATCAAACAAATAATCTTATTTTGACCAAGTTTAAGAAATACTAATTTTGATTTTCTTATTCCTTAAATTGACTTAATTTCTTACAAAAAATATGTCAAAATATTGTTTCTATTTTCAAAAAGTTTTTAAAAGTAAAGAATTTTTTTCTCTTGATATGCCAAGATTTAGCCCTGATTCCTTGATTCCGAATTTCTTCTGAATTAAATCAGAATTTGGTGGCTTTTGGGCTTGTTTCTCTTCACTTTCCTTTAGGAATGGGCCTGCAAATAAATTAAACATTTAATTAGGAAAATACAGAGTTTATTCTATAATAAGTAGAAGAATATGATATTAAATGTGCAATATTAGTGACCAATCAATATCTTTGTATACTTGATATATCTTGTGCTTAATTGTTATATGTTTGGGATTGTTTGCTCACACTTGTATTCAATCAAGAGAGCCATAGCGACACCTCAACTCTTATCTAGAGGAATCTTGAGGAGATAGTTCAGAGCCCTTCACCGGAAATTCGGATACACTCTTATGTTATACCTTGTGTGTTTAACTTAATAGCTTTTAGTTTGCTTAAATAGTTTTTAATTCCGCATTATTCATCATTAGATTAGCTAGTCACCTATTCACCCCCTCTAGGTGACCTACGCCTAGTCCTTTATTAGAAGATTGCGACTATGGTCACAGTCTTTTTATTCATTAAAATTAGGATATTTTGCGAGGACTGTGATCATCGGCTGAGAAATTATATTTTGTTGGGACTGGGATCATTTTTTGAGGACTGCAATGATCACAGTTCTAATAAAGATTCCAAAACAAGATATTTTTTGTGTGGACTACGATCATGTACGCAGTCCTAATAAAAACTCAGAAACATGGTATTTTTGTAAAAATTGTGATCGTGATCGCAGTCCTAGTAAAGAGGGTTACGATCATGATCGCATTCCTAATAAAAACTTAAAAACAAGGTATTTTTGTGAGGACTGCGATCATGATCGCGGTCCTAATAAAGAGGATGGCAATCATGATCGCAATCCTAATAAAAGGACTGTGATCATGCTCGTAGTCCTATAAGACTCAAAACATAATATTTTTATGATGACTTCGATCATGGTCACAATCCTATAAAGACTAAAAAATAAGGTATTTTTGAAAGAAATGTGACCATGCTTTTGAAGTGTAATATATATCTAGTTTTTAAGTCAATGTCTCATATAAAATCGTGCCATTTCTCTCCTCTCATGAACACACACCATTGTTTTCAATGTGAAGGTTGGCATGCCACATCTTACAATTTGGGCTTATTAGAGTAACATTGTCCTTGCTCTTGCTCTTCATTTTTGCTTGCTTTGTGAGAGAAGGAGAGAGAGTTATAGGGAGTTGAGAGAGTTATGCTGAGGGAGGGGGAGAGACTTAGTTGCGGGGAGAGGGGGAGATGAGGATAAAATAGGATTTTTGAAAAAAATTTAAGTGCGGAGATGAGAGGGATAATGTAAAAATGTGAGGGTGCCTTTAACAGATCGTTTGGGTGCCTTGATCGTTTAGGTGCCTTAATCAAAAGTTTGGGTGCTTTTATTCTTACTTGTTCAGACTTCAGAGACATCACGGGGAGAGAAAGGAAACGTATATTGCCATCCCAAAAAAATGAAAGGCCACCCCAAAAATATTTACAAATGTGCCATTATTTTTTTGACCATTCCATCCTTGATGCAAAATCCAAAATACCCCTTTCTTCTTTCTTCTTCCTCTTTCCTCCATCTCCTCCTCCTCTTCTCCGACGACCCCCTCCCCTTCCTTCCTCCCCCTCCCGGTCTTCCTCCGGCGAACCCCTTTCCCTCTCTGGCGAACCTCATTTCAGTCATCTCCCCCTCCCCCTACCCCTTCCCGACCTCCCCGGCTGCCCTCCTCCCCCCGATCCCGCCGGTCGTCCCAGCCTCCCCTCGGATCTCCCCTCTCCTCCCCCATGGCCTCCCCTTTTCGCCCCTCCAACGATCTCCCCCCATCTCCCCTCCCGCTTCCCCCGGGTTGTTCCGGCCGAACACTCTTCGACCGGAATCCAGCCGAAACAGCCTAGGGGAGGGGGAGATGGGGAGGAACGGGAGATCCGGGGGGAGGAGGGGGAGGCTTTCGCTGGCGAAAGGGCGAGAGTTCGCCGGCAAGAGGGAAGGAGAGGGGGCTCGCGGTGAGAGGGAAAAGTTCGCCGGTGATGGGTTCACTGGCGAGGGGAGAGAGGAGGAGAAAAAGAAAAAAACATTTTGGCCATTTTTTTTTTTTTTAGGGAGGGCCTTTATCAAATTTGGGGGTGCCCTAATCCATGGGGTGCCTTCCCCATTCTTGGGGGAGGAGGGGGAGAAAGGAGAGAGGAGTTCAGGATTTTGGGAGGTTTTCCATGAATCCCCTCGTGGGCCCCACTTTAAGTTATGACTAGGTGCTATTGATAAGCTGACTGCTTTGGGTCAGACCGACTTTGGGTCAGACCGAGAACCTTGCGCTTGGACCCTCAAATCTGTTATATTTCTTATGTTGAATTAACTATCAAAATCTAATTTTAAGTCTAATAACAAGCAGTATGGATCTCATACTAGGTACTTTGATCTGGAAAATAAATTTACTATGCAATGAGCTCAAATTTTTTATTTGGACAAAAATGTAGTAGTTCAACACTTTGACTGAACTAAAGTTGTTTTTGTTATTAATAGAGTGTCATACAGGAATTTCTGAATCCCTTGCTTGAAATACTCTCTGCATGATTATATAGCCAGAATACAATAGAATCTTATATCATATCTAATCAATTGATTTCATGCTACTAAATGAGTCATCAGAGGAAAAACTTTCATAATATAATTAATATTGAAAATTTATAGCGCAATAAAAAAGAAAAGAGAAAAAGATCAAGCTTACAAACACTCCCAATTGAATCAAATATGAGAAATACTTTCAGGGAACCCCCAAGATGTCATCAGATACAAGACCATTCTATATCACAAACAAGAAAATGAACATAAATCAACAATTGGTATCGGTAATATTGTGGGAACAAAAGCAAAAGTTGTTTCCTGTACATCACATCATGATTTAACATTTAAGTATCACACAAAAGATTATCCCAAGTATATGGAATTAATTAACAACCAATACAGCTTCCTAACACACTAGAACAATAGAAGTTACTTCCTTATGGACAAAAAATTTAGATATTTGAATTGTTGCAGCATCACCAGCCTTTGCCTATGAGCCAAGCCAATCGAGCGTCACCCCTGAAAATATGCCTCCAAGAAGAAATAGGACTAGCAAATTTCCCAAAGCATTCTGTTCTGGTGGCTGCACAACCAAAACCATGTCATTTCTCCATTTCTGAAAATATTTACCAACCGATCATGTAATTTTAACATCAACAAGCTAACCAACCTTGTAGCTTTTGGGTGCAGCGGTAAGAATACATACGGTAAGATAACCATTGGTTAGCCCTAAGAATGATGTCAAGAAGATCATGTATCCTTGGTTGCCATATTTCGCTGTGAAATAGAATGCTGGAATGAGGATGAAGCGAGAGAGAGTTGCAACCATGAGGACTCTCCGTGATGTTATTTTAAGCAATTCTATAATGGGAATGTATCTCCCATAAGGTCCATACATTATACATTGCAATCAAGACAAGGGCATACCTGAATGATATATATATTTTTTTTAAGAAAAAGTTAAGAACGATTAGAATAATAAACTAAGAGGATTAAATTATACGCATTTCTTCAAAAACTCGACCACCTCAAGAAGCCTTTGTTTTTGCTTCTAAAATCGGAAAAAATGCCCATGACGTTTCACATGTCAGTGTTGGGAGCCATTTGCAAAATGTTCAGAAGAATAGTGACAACATTTTTTTGATTTAACCTCATGTTTTCTTTTTTTTTTTAAACATTTTGATGTTCTATCTCTATCATTCAGAAATAAATTTGATTTTCAAATCCCACTTCAGAGATTTTTGGAGTAAGGGTAGGAAAATCTTTAAAGAAGAGGACCTACTACTGTAACTGTTCTATATCATTAACTTGTGACAGGTGAGATGTAGGTCTTAAAAAGATAATACACTACTAATCGGCAGTTGTTAAAAGCTAAGGAAGAAACACTTACCATGAACCCAAGCCATGAGATCCAGTGTCCTCAGACAAGAACCCAGGGAATATCGACAGTGTCAAGACATATATCATGTATAAATCAAATGCATAATCTTTATTCTCCAATAACAATTGTTTACTGCTTAAACGTTCCAGATGTTTTAAATCTTCTTGCACCTGCAATAAATTTGTTTCAGTTACAAATCTATCGTTTAATCCAAAAGTGGTAATTTATACAAGGAAACTATGAGGATAATAGGGCATCAGAGATGCAAACTACATGGTTATGTTGTGTTGGATACCGCCAGCAGCAAGGTCAGCGGAAACTGTCATTGATCCTTCTGCTGCTGCTTTTGATCGATAGTGCCTCACAATTGCAATTTTGGGAAAATAAACGCATAGAGAAGAACACAAAGCAGCTCGAAAAAAGTTGAAATTGCAAAGAACATGACTGCAATATCAGATAAAAAGTGTTAATGATTGTGGGGAAAATATGCAATTATGAACTGAAGACAAAATTTGTGTCAGAAATTTAGAATAAAACACCTTTGAACCAACAAACCTGTATGAAAACATGGATTTCATATCAAGTCTCAAAAAGGGGAAAGGAGAGGATATGATGATACTACTACAATAGGAATGTCTAACAACAAAACTGTCAGGTAAAAGAACTCCTATTAACAATATAAACATATGTGAGAGCTAGGAAAAATGTCTAACAACAATGTGTCAAATCAGAAGATACGAGCTGATATAGCTAGCACTTCTATATCAGAAAAAGTATTGAAAAAAAAATCTTTTAACACTATGAATTATAATGATATGTAATACCATCGATGTAGAATAAGAACAAACTATCGATATGAACAAACTTTATTTCAGCTTCATGACTATGACAAGTGTAGGCCTTGATCCCCTTTACTAGGACCATATAAGTGCCTAAGGATTTTGAAGGGGGGCTCACCATATTTAGCGACCACCATATGAGTAATATTAACGAGATGATTAAAGAGAGAAATTTCATGGTAAAAAGTGCAATATCTTTCAAGGATAAGTGCCTAAAACACGTGAATCAAGGATGAGAGGAATTTCCATGGTGATATGTGTTGAGTTGTCCAATAGTTAATAAGAATTATGTGCATGGTGGATATATATGTTAAGACATCTAGAGGTTCAGAGTTTATTTGCATGAATACATCAATTTTAAATGGTGCCCCAATAAATGCAACATGCACAATTAACATAACTCATAAAAATTAAAGAAAAAATGAATTGACCATAAAATCTTCAAGAATCCATGCTAGAGAACTTGATGTCTAAACTAGAGTAGAATATTTCACATACTGGCTCCCTTGCGTAGACCATCTTGGGAATCCTCAAAAGTTGCCTTTGTTATTAACTTAAAGCAGAGGTCAGCGCTCCAGATGCAGCCGTACCAGCTAAAAAGGACTGGATACACACAAGAACAAAATAAATCAGAAACATGAGAGTAGTATGTCACTGCAAGAGAAAATAGAAGCCACAAATACGTACCTGAATAAACTCTGGGCACATCAAGGACAGATCACCAACCATTCCACCTTGAGCATGAGCATCTGCAACTCCAAATGCTCCACTCATAAGACATATACCAATAAATGGTCCAATTCCTCCTTTACCAGATGTTGCCACATCCACTACGGAGGCAAGATAATAAAATTAGTCTTTAAAAGAAGCCCTTTAAGTCAGAATGCCAGAATATGAAAGACCATTGAGAGCTGTCAGGGATACACACCACAATTAGTAAGAGTGAACTTATGAAGAAAAGTGTATATCCTACTAGGATACGAATTCTAGTATTAAGCCTTGCTTCACGATATGCTAGTATTGCAAGCGTTCCAAGGCAAATGGTTGATAAACAAGTGTCAGGATTCTGGTGGGATGGTAATCTGCAGAATAAGCAAAAGGAAAAAAGTTGATTCATTGATGAATTATTAAACAGTCTGCAACTTTCTCTCAAAAAATTAAACAGTCTACAACATTATAAAGTGCAGATTAGATATTTATGAATAAAGAATAGATGTTATTTATCGTACAAATTTCAAACTACTGTAAGAAGTTCAAATGCTATCATAATCATCAACCAAGCATTCATTCATCTAATTAGGAATTACAGATTGAATATGAAGCATGATTCAAAATTTAGAACTTTTACAAAGAACTGACCAAGATCTTCCAACTCCGTGCTGAGGCAGAGATCAACCTGTGAGCACAAGAGCAAAGTTCTAGAAATCTATAAGCAAGAGCAAGCGGTATAGTGCACACGAAACACAAAGTCTATTAGTCACTCACTCATTCACATCTTTTATTCATCAATGAAGCTTTTCTCAAACTCTCACTCATTCACATCTTTTATTTATCATGCATATTTTCACTTTGCCCATTTAGTTTTATCTTACATACATCTCATCCCCAAACCTTTGTGAATTAATATTTTCAAAAAGGCCCATTATTCAAGGGTGCCGAAGAGTCTTCCCTCATATCCGCTAACTTAGAGGATATATTTTCATCTTTCTTTTATTTTAGCAAAAAACAACCTTTTTAAGCCAAACACTTGGGGTTTTCTTCATTTAGGGATAATTACAAGGACCCTTATTGAAAAAAACCTTAAATCCTCCTCTGCCATCACATCGAATTCACATCATCAACAAATTTTTATTATTATTAATTTTTTACAAGGATAGATACTACATCATTCGTGTTTTCTAATAATTTCTTTGGTGTTTCAATTACATTGTAGGTGAAAGTTACCACAATGTGCGGACTCCACAGCCAAGTAGACTCAGGCACGTGAATAAAATAGAATCCATGCAATCAATCTCCTAGAGGCAGATACGACATCTCATAAGCTGAAAGTTGGGAGTGACAATCGCAAGTTTGATGTAAGTTGTTGGAGGCATGCTCAGAACCCTCATCATAATACTTTTATCCGATCCCCCAGGCGAAAATTCAATCTCCTATATCCATATCCTTCGCTCCCATTGTTCACCCCCTCCTCTCTCTCTCATTAAGTAATTTTTTTATTTTTCTACTTTGCCATCACTTTTAGGCTCTGATTAGAGACTATCTTATCCAATAATTCATTACCCCAATTGAATTTAAATGGTAATTATAAAATATATACAACAACAACAACTAAGCCATTTGTCCCAAGTATTTGGGGTAGGCTACATGAACCAAAAGAGAATAAAATATATATTTTTGATATTAACATAAGCTAAAATCTTGAATATGGATCAATTGTTAATTAATATAGTTTACCTTAATTTTCCTAACTGAACAAATCAAGTAACATAATTAATTACGCTAACTGGTCATATGGACAACTAATGCTAATTGTCCTAATTAAGTCGCATATCATTACCCTAATTTGCATAAACCAGTAATGTGCGTGAATGTGAATGTGTAGGGGTCGTGTGTGCATGTCATGATGAAGAGGAATGAATGAGAGAGAGAGAGAGAGAGAGAGAAAGTAGGGTTGTGGAATGGGGTTATATGTGTGGGCATGGGGGGTTAGGTGGGTGAGGGTAGGTTTGAGGGAGATAGGGAGTAGGTAAAGTTACGGGTGGGGAGTTACAAAATGCATGCGCATGTCACATGTGAGTGAAGGAGTTAATAAGTAGGCAGAAAAAAGAGTGAGTTACAGTTGTTGACTGGCCAATAAGTGGGTTGAAGAGTGCTTGAGGGGAAAGTGACTGGGTGGGTGTCTGCTTGTGTCAGTGCATGTGCGCGCGCACACACATACATACATGATCATCTCCACGTGAATTCATAAAATATGTGCTCATAGATTCCTAGTGCAATAAATCTTATTCTTGGTGTTAGTCAAGACGAGTTTGAGGCTTGTAAACATTTACAAGAGATGAAGTCGACACAAAATGAATGATACAAAAATGTCAACCTGAGAGAAAAAAGATATGTGATGATGGATCTCATGTCAAGCTCACCGCCAAGAGATCTTGAGGAATTGATGATTTGATGACGTAGATGTGGATCTCTGCAGGTGATGGAACAATTAAAGAAAAAACAATGGCAATCATATATATGATCCACTTTTAGATTTTTTATAACATTACAATTAAAGAAAAATAATGGTCATCATTACAATAAACAAAAATGATCCACTTATTAGTTTTTTTTAAAAATACTGGCTAAGTTTATATCAGAATAATTTTCAAATTTGAATATGAAACTAATACTATCATTTTAAAACTGAGTAAGCAAACAAAGGGGGGAAGGAGTGGGTAGGAGAGAGAATGCGCGCGCACGCGTGTGAGGGAGAGTGTGCGACAGTGCGAGTGACTGGTTGCATGCGCTCACAGGAGGCATGCATGAAGGATGAGTGGGTGAGAGGGTTGCAAGTAGAGTGCAAGAGTGTGCGTGTCAGTATGTGCGCATGTATCCATATTCAATGTGGATACTCACTTATATCTATATTAGTTTATATGATGAATAATTCTTATCCTAAAATAGATAAACACTTGATTTTAACTTGTATCCTAGTGTTTATCCTAGTGTTGAAATGGACACCATTTTGTATCCTAAGTTGGACAATGAACTTTTACCAACATTCAGGTACACAGATATGAAATCCACTTAGTACCCAAACACATTCCAATACAAATAATATATATGTATCTTAATTTGGGTATAAAACTTGTATCTACACTTGGAACTGGAGTGAAAATTAAAGTCTTATCAAATTTTCTAGTCAGTATCTGAATGCATTCATGTCACCCCCATGTGTGTCACACATGCATATCACACTTGCTCTTTAGATAAGAAAACATAACTCAGAATCTAAGTCTATATTAAAATTTCTTGTCTGTCTGAGTGCATGCGTGATGTGTGTGTATCACGTGTTCATGTGATATTTGATATGGAACTCTAAGAATATAAGTCGTTATCAAAATTTCACATTAGTGACTAAATGTGGGCATGTCAGACATGTGTATTAAGCATGTTTGTGTGTCGTGCGAGCTAATTTGAATGCATAATCCTAACTCAAAATCTATGTTTATACGAAAATTTCATATCCATGTTAGTTACTGTGTGCAACATGTGTATCAAGTGTGTGGGTCCTAATATGGATCTGGAATGCTAACCTAGAGACTAAGCACACATGAAACTTTCATATCTATTTTCCATGGTTTATAATCTCTATGTTGACTTCAATATCGGTCTTTAGGATCAATATCATCAATTCGGCAATATAAGCAATATCGACTGATATTATAGGGTAAAGACCGAACCAAAAACCTCAAAACCCTATTTGATATTGCCTACATACACAAGAATTGACCCATATTGACACCATGCCATGTCCGACTCTATGTGTCACTTTTCACTAGCTAATTTGGATACAGAAGCTTAACTTAGATGTCCATATCCATATCTACTTTAATGCTTGAATTTGAATATTAACACTTCCACTCTTAGAACTTATTCCACTCCTTTAGATCAATGTTTAAATAACGATAATATAATGATAACATTTTCTTTCTGTTATGTTAACATAGGTTATAACGTAACACATAACGTAGGTTACGCGATTTAATATTTATTTAATAAAAATAAATATATATACTATATTTAAGAATTTTATAAATATAAAAATAATTTTAAAAATCTAAAAAATATCGAAACAATATATAACACATTTAGCAAGTCTCATAATAATTTTTCACATTCACAAGTTATAATTCATAATTTCATCTCTGCACAAAACAATATAATCCGCGTATTTCATTATAATTCAAATTTTTAGTCATGCTATTCAATTTACAAAAGATTCATAATTCAATCTACAATAATTCATAATTAATCATAATTCATAATTTTTTAGTTATGCTATTTATTATAATTCATAATTTAATTTACAATATGCTATTCAATTATACCCTCGTGTCTTTCAGTCTC